>JAFIRS010007409.1:0-25318 GCA_018342105.1 Gonioctena quinquepunctata | reverse complement strand
GACTAGAAATCGAAAGGTCCCAGGTTCGATTCCTGGCCGATCCACATTTTTATTTTTCAGTTTTGAGTTGTCATTTTCCTGTCTGAATGCCGAAAAAATTGTTTTCATAGATAATAATTACAGACGTTAATTTCCACTATATATATATATATATATATATATATATATATATATATATATATATATATTGTTATGTTAGGAAAAGTTCATAAAATAATGAAACTGATAATTCATTATTATTATTAGGTATTTGAGTTATTGTGATTCACGCTATGTTTATTTTGCAATTTGTCTATACTTTTTACTGCCCTAGAATCTTATACCATGTTCTAGTCAATGCCTAAGTCTCAAAAAAACAGTACTGAAGTATCTCTATTGTCATAAGTATGTTACCAACAATACATTCAATTTGCACAAACAATAAAAATAATATGGAAATTTAAATCCATGAAAAACTTTGGATCTCAAGTAGATGAAATGGTATACAAGTTGGAACAAGTTGGAACATCTTGTATGGTTAATCATATCAGGAGGAAACCCAACAGCAAGATGTCAAAAACAACGTAAGGCAAATGATGGAATATAAAAATTTTAAGAACAGAAAAATGTCAAATATGAATTTTAACCAAATTTGTACATATAAGATAAGATCTAGAATTATATATTGTGAATAAAATGATAAGAATAAGTTAGAATAACAAACAGTGATATAGAAAGTGGGAATGAATTTTAAATTTGTGAAAAGAAAACCAAAAATGTGTGTTGCCAAGAGAAAATGATATTTCATGTAAAAAACGAAGCCAGTTACGAATTGAGAGGAAAGAATTATGAGAAAAAACACAAGAGAAAACAAGCAGAACGATCTTTAAACGTTATACAACTGATTCAGATACGAATGAGAATTTGAAAACAAGAAAAACCACCTACCTTATTGAGATAACAAAAGTAAAGGCCATGCCATTGCCAGGAACAGAAAGGGGGTTTCTGCAGTGTAGCTGTATTTTTCCAGTGAGCACGCTCACTTGTTATAGTCAGGAGAATACCACAAAGGAGGAATAGCGGGTATTTCGAAAGCAGAACTAAATAAAGTGCAACATATCAGGTCCAGACACTTATATTGGTTATTTGATCACTTGTGTCCAGCCATTTGAACATTTGATGGTCTTCTCTATGCTCACAGTCTGTTCATAACATCAAAACGTTTATTCGCCAAGCATTTATCATCCATAAGCAAGTTTCACCATTTCACAACACTGTTCTGAGTTAGATAAGTTAGATTTCGCAGAGTAGGTCATTTTACAGGATTGATTTCAATAGAAACAACTATTTGACGATTTTTCTTCATCCTGTTTATCTACATAATCATAACCTTTCCACAAAATAGCACATTTCACATCGAGCAGAGCGCCAAGTTGGCATCACTGAATCCTGTCATGAGAATAGGATGACTCAAACTCCATAGGCGTACCGACTGAGCTGGGATAAGGTAAAATAGTGTCGAAAATGGGTGAGACAACATAGCCGGAGTTTCATTACTGTTATGATAGGTATTCATTTTTCAAAATTATTGAATAAATGAGGAAATCAATGAAACAAAGTTATCATGACAAATATGTTAGGATGACTAGTTGTTATTAAAAAAATTAAATGAGTGACGATAACAATCATTACTATAATAACGATTAGCCAATAACAAAAACAAATATAAATATAATAAATAATAATATCACAAAATATATATATATATATATATATATATATACAAAAGGAGGATTAGAGGAGAAAAAATGGATTTATATATATATATATTTATATATATATATACATATAAACATTAGGGAAACATTTTATGATGCCCATTGATATTATTATGTATAATATTCCAAAATGTGCGCGAACATACCCTCAGCTTCAGAAATAAATTAAAACCCCACAAACATCATCCCTTCAGTCACAATGTTTAAGCTGAAGAATCGTTGATTCTATTTCTTTCTCTCTCTACCACTTCGGCACTAAATTTTGAGTTTTTATGGAGAGTTGACGTGCGGAGAATTTATCAATTGGTTTTTAAATCAAGTTTCGCTGGCTCGTTAGTATCATGGTAACTTTAGCAAAAGATGTTCAAAGCTCTTTGATGTATTATATTTCAAATTTGGAAGATCTCAGCCTCAGAAGGAGATGAAGGGGTTTTTGCTCCTTGGTAGAGTTGGAGTGTGGGGTATTCATAATTTTTGAAGCCTGTTCTAGAGGCATGTTAGTACCATGGTACATTTGTAAAAACTTGTATAATGCTCAATGTTTCAAAACGGGTATGAGCAAACCCTTGCTTTGAAAAAATAGAATCCCACACCTTTAATCCCTTTATTTTCGAAGGTTGGAGCAAGGAAATTGTTGATTCTATTCTTATCTTTCCACCACTTTTCCAAATTAATGTTATCTAGTTTTACTGTGAGTAGGTACTCATGAGTTTTCGTGGTGCCCTCAGTACAAATTCACTTGCGATGACTCTACCCATTGAGAGAGTCCCAAAATATCCACCCAACTGGTGCCTCCCGCCTGTCGAAACTCATTTCTATTGAATGACAGGAACTATTAGCGAAATTTAGAGTTCGACTCTCAAGACTTTTTGCCCAGATTTCCCCCATGGTGAAAAGTTATTGAAAATGCCCTCAAAGAATTATGTTATCTTTTATATGAATATAACCATTTATATCACTCATGATGATCTAAAAATTATTTCCGAAGATTTCATAACCCTATATTGGTTAATGTTGGTTGGAGTTATAATATTACCATGTATTATTTTCATGTAGTCTCTTCCATATTTCATGTTATCTCAATGATACAGCCAGTATATACATAAAATTGGAAAATATCGATAGTAAAATGCTGAATTATTCAGAATGCTTCTATAATCTCGTGTGAAACCGGAAAGCATATCCCATAAGATCATCCAGAGAATTGTAATGAGATTGGCAATACACCCGTAAGTCGGTGGATTCAGGAAAAATCACTCCGATGTGAATTATGCATGAGGTATATCGAAATGACAAAAAGTGATGCTCTTGCTTCCTGTTTCTCAAATTCGTTTGCAATACACGACTCGACTTCAATCTTCACTAATGGGTTGAGTGGCGACTGTAGGATATCCTTTATCGTCGGGTAAACCAATTTTCTTCAATGTGGCAGTTAGCTTGCCTATAGATCAGCATATCGCCATTTTGTGCCTAGTACAGGTCGACATATATGTCTAGATTAAAACCCTGAAATACACAGTTTTCGGAAAAAGTATTGGAGTACTTTTCTGTAGATTCTTTATGAAAAGGCCCGAAGACGTTTTAAAGAGAAAGGAATGGATACAAAACAAAATTACTCTTTGTGGAAGATACCAAGAGATGAAAGGCTACTAATATTCATTTATTTATTTATTTCATCCAAAAACAGACCAATCGGGTCTCATTACATGGATAACTGATAATTTTTAAAAAATATATCAATTTTATATAGTAGTGAATATCAAGAAAAAAAAAACATGTAATAGGAGATAAAAATAAAAACAAAAACATATAAATTGTGATTCGCCGGTTTATCGGTTGCCAAATTGCCAAAGGATTGTCACCAAACCTGACGAATGAATTTACGAAATAATGAATTAATTAGTTGATTAATGGGGATGCCTATGGTGTCATATTGATAATTTGACTATTTAATTCCTAAATGTTCGTTGATAGAGAGTCCAGTTCAGATCTATCAAAGTGTTGATTTCATTAGCGAAACGAAGCATTTTCACAAGTGGGCCTCTAGCGGAGCAGAATATTGGCCGAGAAACGAGTTTTTCTAGGTGGAATATTGAAATTTATCATCGATAATAAATATGGAATTGATTTTATTGCTCAAAAGTTTGAATAAAAATATTAGTGTGTCGATCTTTCTCCTATTTTCAAATGACAATATTTTGAACTCGGTTCTCAAAACGTACGTTCTCACTATGTGATAATCAGGATACACATGGTACTTTTTGCAATACAGATGTCATCAAAATGTATTCTGAATTCTTGCTACTTGTTTTTCGAAAACATAGAAGACATGGATTTGTGTTTCACGTAGTTTTGCATAAAACGCATTATTTCTGCGTATATTACTCAAAATTGATCACCGTTGGTTCCATTCTCAGATCAATAAGTGAACATAGTGTAACCGAACCCACCCCGATCTTATTTGGTTGGTCGACTTTCTGGTCGACTTTCTGGTCGACTTCCTGGTCGACTTTCAATTTTTTCAACCTTCTTTTTTTTTCTTCTTTTTTTTTTTGTTGTGATCGTCTAGATAGTCAGCGCCACTTCTCAGGTAGCAGGATCTGCAATCCATCTCCTCTTAGATGATAGCCTAGTATTGCATTTTTTTTTGTCAGCACACAGCCTTATATAGAGAGACCCTTGAAAGGAGAGACCCTCAATTTTCCCACGTTGTGTATTTTTTTTTTTTGTTCTTTAGGATACAAAGTTCTGTTCAGCTGAAGAGAAATAAAAGACAAACTTAAATAAATACATATATTGAAGCCAAGAGTTACAATCTCCACTTGTTTGAAAACAATTCAACGATTAAAGGCTTTACATTTTCCACAAGATACTTGCCAAGTTATAAGAGTTCAGCTTATGAAAAAATCGTCTCTGGTTTCGAAATCTAAGTTGATACTGCATATAAATTGTTTCTGAAGTGATGAAAATTGGATTATATAAGGGTGATAGGAATATCTGTAGTTGTAACATTGTTTCATGCCCAAAACACCTGCCGGTGTTTTCACGAATATTCATGATCGATTATCGCCAATGAGAGAATGAAGACCATAGTACATTTCCAGCACGCAACCAAGGAGTTGCTAGACTCAGGACTAGTGACCGGTCCGAGATTGTTTCGTGTGCCCCATTTGACAACCCGTTACCATCCTCGCCCTCTTTACAGTACGTTCTATTTTTTATATAGAGTTTTTAGGCGTAAAGCCGAGATCCATGCTTAGCAGAGAGTAACATTGTAGCACTACAAACATACTCATTCCAACATTTCCCAATTTAGCTATTAAACTGTCGTGTTGAGCCGTAGTCAAGTACTAAAATCAATTCTAGACCAATATATTTATAACTTGAGGATTTAATGTGGTACTGATAGGCTTCGACTGATAGGACCTAGATATATTCCACCATCAAGTATTCTAGATTCAAACCAGGAACAATTATCCAATTTCAATTTTCCTATCTTAACAATATTCTTTGAGGTCCAGTAGGACAGACTGTTGTTTATTAAGGTATTCAGAATACAAATTTGTGAGACTGTCTAAAAATTCATTAGTCTGATATCTTACCCAAATTCCTATAGAATCTACTCCCGACAACATGTGTGAATAGTCCACTAATATATTTACCTCGCCCCACATCAAGGAGTTAGCAGGGACATCGTCCGCTGATGGACATGAATGTTTTGGAGTGCACCCCTACCCACAAACCCGTTATTTTCCACGGTCACTTTTCAGTATTACTAATGTTGCGTAAAACCGGGATTTATTTATGGCAAGAAGCAACAATGAGACAATGATAAACATATTCAGTTCCACTACTTCACAGTTGTACTGAAATTTCTCTTTTCCACTCGATGTTATAAGTAAGACACAGACTAATCGTGGCCGAAAATGCTGACTCTATTATTTAACTGAATTGACTGGGTTGTGAGAATGAATGGCTAATATCAAATAAAGGAATTTAGTTGAAAATTCTGAATAATCGAATGTAGTTATTTCTATTCGTTACGGACCTGGACTTCCCGAAGGTAATTGTGTTGTACTTCTAAATTCCATTTTGGATCCGTCCTCTTCTTCCCAGTACCTAAGGAAGAGAACTATATTAGAACATGACAATATATAAATGAGTGTTCAATATTTGTCCCACGATTTTATCGGTCTATGAGGGTCAATCTTTAATAACTCAATCGGAAGATCAAATATCTCAAAATTAATAATTAATCATACACTTTCACCTGGGGTTTTACGCCCTATACTTGAAATCAGTCAATTAACATAGGCCATGGATATTCACTCAAGTTTATTCCTGAGGAGTGTGGTGTTGTGTGGGTACCTCAGCGGGGTTTATTCCGGAGGTTGTGGTGTGTGTGGGTACCTTGACGGGTTTATTCCGGAGGTTGTGGTGTTGTGGGGTACCCTCGACGGGTTTATTCCGGAGGTTGTGGTGTTGTGGGTACCTCGACGGGTTTATTCCGGAGGTTGTGGTGTATTGGGTACTTCGACGGGTTTATTCCGGAGGTTGTGGTGTTGTTGGGTACCTCGGACGGAGTTTATTCTGGAGATTTGGTGTGTGTGGGTACCTCGACGGGGTTTTATTCCGGAGGTTGTGTGTTGTGTGGAGTACCTCGACGGGGTTTATTCCGGAGGTTGTGGTGTTATTGGGTACCTCGACGGGTTTATTCCGGAGGTTGTGGTGTTGTGTAGGGTACCTCAACAGGGTTTATTCAGAGGTTGGTGTTGTGTAGGTACCTCGACGGGGTTCATTCCGGAGGCTGTGTGTTGTGTGGGTACCTTGACGGGGTTTATTCCGGAGGTTGTAGTGTTGTGTGGGTACCTCAACAGGGTTTATTCCGGAGGTTGTGGTGTTGTGTGGGTACCTCGACAGGGTTTATTCCGGAGGTTGTGGTGTTGTGTGGATACCTCGACGGGGTTTATTCCGGAGGTTGTGGTGTTGTTGGGTACCTCGACGGGGTTTATTCCGGAGGTTGGTGGTTTGTGGGTACCCTCGACGGGGTTTATTCCGGAGGTTGTGGTGTTATTGGGTACCTCTACGGGGTTTATTCTGGAGGTTGTGGTGTTGTGTGGGTACCTCGACGGGGTTTATTCCGGAGGTTGTGGTGTTGTGTGGGTACCTCGACGGGGTTTATTCCGGAGGTTGTGGTGTGTGTGGTGAATAATGAGTTAGATGTGAAAACCAAATGTATAGATCGTATGTATTAACAATAACCAGAAAAATTCAATAAAATATACCAATAGCATAATATCATATGAAGAGAGGATTAATATCGGGTATTAGAGATCACAAGAGGAAAATATAATATGGGGAATAATTACCGGTAATAACATAAAACATCATCAAAATATATACCTATAGTCTTGAAATAAATGATTGAAATAAGTGTTAGTGAAGAACGATATATCTACCTATAATATAAATTAAATATACCAATATAATAAGTTTACGCTAAAGATAAAATTAATAAACGAACATTAGTAAAGCAATATATATGTATCATAGGTATAAGTCATAACCTGTGAAATTTATTCAACATATCAAACCATTATGTTTACCTAAAGGAAGAAATAAACATAAAATATTAGTAAAACAATACGCATGTGCAAACAATCACCTGTAAAATAATCTGATTATACCAATCTCATCATTTATCTAGATAAACGAAAAAGAACCACTCGTTGAAATACCCCTATCGGAAAACTCGCCGTGAAAATACAACTTACAGTCGACCGCTTCAGTTTGAACTACTTCACCATGTCAACTGTCATAATTCATAATAAAAGTTCAATTTATAGATACAATTTCAGTTTCAATAAAAATGGATTAAAAATGATTCAAGTCACCTTACCTAAATGTAATCCCATAGCAGGAGATGTTGTCAGGACCAGGACCCAAGTGGAAGTGATTTCTGATCGATTTGGTGCTCGCTTTTATAGGAAAAGGATCGTATCCCGGGAGACGCATTTTGTTTCTAAGAATTCCCAATTTTCCGACTGGAATTTGCCAATTTTCGAATTTACCGAATGGATTTGCAATCTGAAACTTGCATGAAAGTGGTCTAAGATATTTGTTGTACAGTTAGAACCAGATTTCTCGTCTGAAAAACTACGGCATCTATCAAATTTCAGCCCTAAACTTGGGCTTTGACGTCTTGTTGATAACTCACGCTACAGAACAACTTTAACTTTGGAACTCTATTTTCAACTCTCAAGCTCGGTAAGGTGGGTAAAAAGCATACCAGCTTGATGAGAAAAGTGTATTCTTTCATTTGATATATTGGATCAGTGGAGAAATATTCTAGGAAGACGACAGGGTAGTGTAGAAGTTGAAATGTCATCCTACATGTTCATAATATTTCCTAGATTTGGTTTTAATATTTCCTAGATTTGGTTTTACTAACTCGAAAGATACTATTATTTCCATCAGCTTTATCGAAAAAGTATATTATTTCATTTGAGGGGTGAAATAAGTAGATAGACATTATTGAAAATTTGCAGGGTAACATAGAAGTTGACGGACACTCCTACATGCTTATAAAGTTCCAAGATTCCTTTTTTCTACCTGCAAAGTTAATATTATAGTTATCAGCTTGATAAATGAAGTGTGTTCTATGATTTAGGAAGTCAGTTCAGCAGAGAAATATTATTGGAACAATACAGGGTATCGTTGAAGTTGAGTTGAATATCCTCATCTCTATAATGTTCCCAGATTTGTCCTTTCTGTTCCTAAGATTGATATTTGTAGCTCAGATTCATCAATGAAGTGTGTATTTCAATTCTAGATGACAAATTGTTAGGAAAATGTGATTGGGAGATGGCAGCGTAGTGCTGAAGTTGTATTGTAGGAAGTACATACCACGTTACCTAAAAAGTGTATGGACCTCATACCTATGAAGTGATTCATACTCATCTCGTTCTTCTCATACAGTCTTATACTTGTTATCAGTTGTCGTACAATTCCATAACTTCAGTGGCGGAGAGGGAAAGAAATCCTCGAAGGAATTTTACTTACTTTCTGCTAGATTCTTGTCATCGGAAACCCTTTTCTTGGAAGTACAGATGATGATTCTAACTACCTGCTTGGGATGTACTCCTTCTGAATGATATTCCATCCTCAGACGATGCTCTGATGTTTTCCATAGTTGACTTCATAACGCTAGTTTCTTTTTTGATGGAAACACTCCCCCTACCCATCAAGATCTAGGAATTTATGTAATCTAACAAGACCCGGGGTCACACCGTCTCAATAGATAGGCCCGATGCTAAATTTACCTTGCAATGTTTTGATGCGAACATAATTTCGGCGGGACGTGTAATGTTTTGTGTATATGCGAGACAAACCAAAACAAAACATCTCTTGCGCAGTGCTGTGCCGTTTCAAGGGGTTCAAAACAGTATTTTTAATTCACTTCAATTGAGGTTCACTTGTGAACATGAGTATGTTTGTTTGTTATCAATGTAAGAAAAAACTTTCACATGTCCGATTTACTTGAAATTTGTCATGCAAGCAAAAAGGTTTCCATGGAACTACAATTTGGTATTTCTATATGATGAAAATTCGAAATTGAAAACAAAATCTATTATTTATGGTCCGATTCAACACTGAAGATATTCTCTAAATCACCTATAACAAATTTCATGACAAAATTCAAAATGACGGCTGCAATTTTATTATTGTCTGATTTAGACTAAAAATCGTCATCTAAGTATTTTATGGGTCGGGGATTAAAAACTTATCATGGAAATTAAAAATGGCGGCTGATTTCTTTCATTACAAGCTTTCATTTACCTACACATTTGTATGTATGTTTAGTTCAAATCTTGTAAGTGAATTTCAATCCACTTCTAGTTTTTGATTAACGTGAAATTTGGAAGGTGTTCATAATTCTGGTAACAATGCATTACTGAATGTTTGCTAGAGAAAAATCAATATGGCGGACGAGTTTTGTGATTATGGTTCGATTCTATGCAAAATTTGTATGTGGGGGTTTTCGGGGACAGGGATCACGAATTTATCGTCAAAATTCATAAATTCAAGATGGCGGCTCTAATATGGCGACGAGTTTTGTGGTTATAGCCCGATTTCAATAAACATTCGTATATGTGGGTTTTTGATGTCGGAGATCTTGATTTTGCGTCAATATTCATGAATTCAATATGGCGGCTCTAATATGGCGACGAGTTTGATGGTTATAGCCCGATTTCCTTCAAAATTAGTATGTGGGGGTTTTCGGGGACAGGGATCACGAATTTATCGTCAAAATTCATAAATTCAAGATGGCGGCTCTAATATGGCGACGAGTTTTGTGGTTATAGCCCGATTTCAATAAACATTCGTATATGTGGGTTTTTGATGTCGGAGATCTTGATTTTTTGCGTCAAAATTCATGAATTCACGATGACGGCTCCAAGATGGCGACGTGTTTTGTTATTATGGCCCGATTTCATTCAAAATTGGTATGTGGGTTTTTTTGAGGTCGGAGATCAACAATTTTTGTCAGAATTCAATAAGATGACAGATTACATGAATGACTAGAAATAATTTAATAAAAAGGATTAAAAAGACATTTTTAGGAAAAGCTTTCATACCCATGCACTGAAAAGGAGAAAATAATGTCTTTGTCTGACCTAGATTATTCTGTTAGTAGCAGATTCAAAAGCTTGCCGCGAATATTAAATAGGTATTCTTGCGCGGTAAGATTTTGAATCCGCTACTCAGAGAATAACCTAGGTCAAACAATTGAAAAATTATTTTTCCTTTTGGCATTTATATAAAAGCTTGTCTTAATTTTTTGTTTTCTTAATTTCAACTCAAAATAATAACTATATGGGGGTTCACACGGCAAGAAAAGTAGGGGACTAGATGGCATGAAAGTAGTAAAATATGACGTCACCTCCTCAGAGTATCAGGTATAGCTTGTACAAGAAATCTGCGTGAATTCATAGCTATGCATTTTACAAATGTCTTAAGCACTGCAGGCCAAAACCTCTCGAAGTTTGGAGAACAGCTTTATTTCAGATGAATATTTGCATAACACAAAGTAAACAATATATGTATATTTTTAAATATTTTATTATAAAGAAAATTAATCGAGTATAAAATTCAGTTTTTTGGATGTATGTATTGAATAATAAGAGCGATGGACAATGGAAATGTTTACATTTCTGCTACTCTCAATATGCAGAATTGATCTAGGAACAATACTTTTATTATTAAAAGCTCAACAGGTTATTACCCTATTATAGTGCGAAAAAATCGCATATGCATGTATGAGTAAAAATTCTAATGGTCAGTACAACTTCAGCATTACATAAAAATATAATTTTTAATACATATATAACATCATTAACAAACATTTGGGAATAAATATCATGTCAGTGTTGCACATCATTGTATGCCTGACACTCAACAATTTGTATGCACCAAATAAACATAATATATGAAAAAAGATTTTGCTTTTTATGCAGCTACATTTAACCTTCAAGGGGTTGAAAGTTTCTAGATGAAATGTTAGTTTTTAGGTTGGGGTCATAGAAATTGATATTTGAGGTATTTGTGCAAATGAAGAAATACGTGTTTATGTTTTTGTGAATTCAACCCCTAAAGAGGTGAAATGGGGATTGCAAGTTTGTATAGGGGTTCCGTTAGTTTTTAAGTTGGGGTCATAAAAATAGGTATTTCAGATCGTTTTTTACGAATAAAGAAATAAGAGTTTCAGTGTTTAGAATTTTTTATCACGGTTCAGTTAGTTTTAAACTTAAGGTCATGAAAATTGGTGTTTTGGCTCTCTTGTAACAAATAAATAAATAGTGTTCAACCTTATTTGAAAATTCTGTCTCTAAATGGGTGGAGAGAGGTCATCGAATTTGTAATAGTCGTCACCCAAATGACATAATGGGAAGTGGGTAAAGCCTCAGGCATAAGCTAGATTGAACAACACAAAGAAAAATCTGGAAATTCTACCAAAGTACCAGCTAAACATATTATCCCAATTTCAATTCTAGGAGCTAAGCTCGGGAGTTTATGCTCATGCCAAGAGATGCCCTGATTAGATCGGGAATGTTCATTGTAAGCTAACCCCTATAGTTTGGGGTTAGCTTACAGTGACCTTTCCTGATTTTATCAGGACATCCCTTGGCATATATAACCTATTAAACTATTGACTTTTAAATAAAATTGTTTTTGTCAAGACAGACCTGACCCATTCTTCCTTATCAGACCTTATTGACAATTCATGGTACACTCGGATTTTGAAGAAAATACGAAGTATTGATTTTGCTAGTGCATAACCATGATTTGACAAAGGCTCCTCTTCAAAGAAATGGTTACCAAAATTTTTGAAAACAACTTTTGGTAAATCATTCAAGGACCTCAGAGTCAAAATGTTAACAATATTGATATTATTGGAAAATAAATTCAATTTGGCTTTCATAAACTTCAATGTCTTCTCCCCCTGATTACATATATTAATCACAAAATTTGAGGCACTAATCATTCTACCATATGCCTTTCTCAATTGTAATTTCGAATGAACTTGTTTATCCTCCAACATTGCAATGCAATTGTTACAAATTATGGTTTTTTAAATTTTTTCACTACAAATCCTGACGTGTATGCAACAATTTCATCAACATATGTTGTGTCAAGTTCCATATTTTTGTGGGTATATAACCTTCACTGACAATAAATGATTCTATATCACTGAGTTCTTCTTCTTCAGTTTTTCATGGCATCAACCATTTCAAGAGCAGCAGTTGAAGTTGTTGATGATGCAGGAGATCTGAAACAAAGATACATCATTTCAGTTTTGATTTGACTAAAAACAAGTTGCTACTCAAAGTATAGATTTTGAATTTCAATTCGGGATTTGCATTAGAATTTACTTTGAAATATGATACCAAAAAACCTTCAGGATGTCATAAAATGTCTAGTTCACAAATATACATACTATCTTAATTTAAGCATTGTTTTATTACACCTAATTGGAATTCCTTCGGAGGAGAAATTTTTTCACTGACAAAGTTCAATTAATGAAATACCAGTGTTGCAGTTATTGACAGTACTTTTACTGATGTGTTGTTGAGCCATATTTATACAACCAGTATGCTTCTAGATTGATTTAGAATGATTTTATGCAATTATTACTTTCAATTATTATCAACTGTTTCAGAACTGAGATTCCAGGAGTTATATTTCACATACATTGTTTTAAACAATAATTCAAAATTATGTATGTATTGAAAAAATGCCAATTCCAAATTGTTCAGTATTATCCAGAATAAAAATTAGTAGGTTATCTAAAAGTTTTTTACCTCATTTTAAACAAATCAGCATTTAAGTTTATTGTTTCAGGAGCTGTAGAGGTAGTTGATGATGCGGGAGATCTGAAAAAATCATGATACAACTATTTGAAGCTTACTTTTACTTGTCCGCCACCCCCAGTGGTCAAGTATTGTAATCGTGCAGAAAAAAAATCAGCTGTTTGTCAGCTGTTTGACATCCCAGTATTCGACAGGCACGGACCTCGGGAGAATGGGGTTATTTTAAAATAACACATTGATAAAACGTTTTTAGGGCTGTAGGAAGTCAATTTTATCGGTTAATTCAACAGTCAATTTAGCAGTCAATTAACCAAGTGAGATATCTGACCTCTGTCATTTTGAGCGTTCCTGCACCAAACGCAGGTTGTTCTTGTCAAGCCCGGGTGGCGCCATCGTCCCTTTGGATGATAAGGCCCAGGAGAAACATTAAACATTAGAGCCAGACTCGGAAATGATGGAAAGCTCCAACCTTAGACTTATTTTGATTTTTTTGTTGTGTTGCTCCCCGGCGAATTTAGTTCTAATCCATCGGATAGATTTTGAATAATTGAATGGCAAAATTTTGAACTTAGCGCCATTTTTTTATTTTTGATCGATGTCAGTTGAATAAATAATTTTGACTGTTCTGAATACAGTTTTTCAAGTGCTTTCAAATGACTTATTTAAACTCAAGTTCGGTGAGCTATAGTTTCTTCATTTTTTCAATAGGTACACTTCCCTTTTGACAGATGACAACCAAAAACTAATGGTCGGATTCGGGCATAAACTGTATCTTCATACCAAATTTCAGCTGGACTGGTCAAACAGTTCGGTAGTTTTCGTGAAGATTACGGACAGACAGGCAGACTTCATTCTGGAAATGGTCTCAATCGCCTCGGAGACCTCAAAATGGATATTTCCGTCGATATCTTGTTTTTTCGCACAGTTACGTTACTTGACCACTGGGAGGCGGTCAAGTAAAATCAGATATCCGTTTGAGCCCGAGACCATTTCCAGAGTGAAGTCTGTCTGTCTGTAATCTTTCATGATAACTGCAGAGCCATTTGGTATGAAGATACAGTTCCTTTACCAAATGCGACCATTAGTTTTTGGCTGTCATCTGTCAAATCGAAGTATCACATTTAAAAATTGACAGAAACTATAGCGCACCAAACTTAACTTGCAATATGTCATTTGAAAGTCCCTGAAAAACCGTTTCCAGAACTGTCAAAATTATTTCTCCCACTCACATCTGTCCAAAATAAAAAAATGGCAAAGTTCAAAACTTTGCCATTTGATTTATTCGATGGATTAGAACTAAATTCGGCAGGGAGAAACACAACAAAAAAACCAAATTAAGTCGGCAGTTGGAGCTTTCCACCCAGTTTGGAGCTAAGAATGTTTGATTTTTCTCCAGGTACTGTCCGAGTTGGCCGCTTACCAGGACTTTGACTAGGACGACCCGCATTTGGTGCAGGACCGCTCAATTGACTCGTGTCAAATATTTCACTTGGTCAATTGACCGGTAAATTGACTGTTGAATTTACCAATCAAATTGACTTTGTACAGCCCTAAAAATGTTTTATTCCAAATCAAGCTCATTTTCCGGGGGCCCGAGCCGGTTGTCAAGTTCTGGGGTGACCCAGCACAGCTGATTTTTAAATTACATAGTTTGAATTCTAATTGGTTATCATTGAATTTTACCTCATTTTAAACAAATCAGCATCCAAGTTCATCATGGCATCAACCTTTTCAGGGGCAGATGAAGTTGATGATGACGGAGATCTGAAAAAAAAAATACATTATTTCAGATGTCAGTATTTGGCTAGGAAATTATATACCTCTTTTTAGAAGTCTCTATGGTCATAACTTCTGAGAATCTGGTAGTTGATGATGCAGAAGAACTGAAACATAAAATATGTGTCAATACATTTCTTTATATTACATACAATAATTTTTTTTATTTAATTTTATAATGTGGATAGTTGAAAATTATTTGTGATATCACCTCATCTCATTGAGTACAAGATTTCGGTTGGGCGAATTTTGTGTTGTCCAATCCATTAAAATATCAATTTCTTGAGTCTCATGGTCAATGCTGAGAAAAAAATCATTATTGAAAACTATAAATGTGAATATACATAATTACCAGTAAAATATGTAATGAATGAAAAACTTTTTGGTTGATTTCGGGTATGGAAACCATAAACAGCAGATTAACAAACTTTTTTTAAATTTTAGTCACCTATATTATGGATTTTGAAGATAATAGCCCAAATGCCAAGGTGTCTGGGCTATAATAGTCTTCTCAACCATGGTTATATATGATTTTTCCACTACTCGCAATAGTACTATTAAAAAAACAAAAATATGATTGATTTCTATTCAGTTCGTTCGTAATATCATGAAGCCATACCCAGACGTAGGCATATCTATGAAGTAGAAACAAAAGAATGATAGAATGCACTGCCATTTCAATTTTAAAATATGTATTTCCTCAATCAAATATGTATAAATAATTTGTTTTACTACTTACTCGCAATACTACTATTACAAAAACAAAAATATGATTACCTAATGTTTATTCAGTTGATATCATGAAGCCATATCTATGTAGTACAAACAAAAGAATGATAGAATGAACTGCCATTTCAATTTTTAAACTTTCATTTCTTCAAATATTCATTAAAATTGGCTGAAATGGATATTGAAGGTGATTGTGTCTCTCAAGGACTGAGGGATGTGGCACAAATTGCAGATTTATTACTAGAAGAATAGGCCACTAACAGTATTCAGTTGTACAGTTTTGTTTTCAATGTTAATCTTTGTGATGAAATAATTAATTACCTTTGGAAAAACATTTTCTATTGGATTAAAAAAAATATTTAAAAAATATTTTACTGATAACAACATATATAGCAGTAGGTTATTATATTCCTATTTCATGTTAAACCAATGAGGTGGGCAAAATATTCAGTTAGTGGTTAGTTCATCTTATTCACAAAATCCTTAAAATCCCGGTTGATGGTCCAAAATCACCCAACCCTGGAATAATAATTGCAAAAAACCTTTATAGGAACAAATTCCAAATATAATTAGTTCAATTCTCCTGATTTCTTTGTTATCTCTTGAACTTCAATCATAAATATTTTGCCGAACTCAACATTGGGCTGTAAATAATTGGATACAACTGTACTTATGACTCCCTACAAACACATACCTTTTAACTTCTTGTACATCAGGGATGGCATCAGGTCTTAAACATGTTCTCCATTGCGGCTTTTTAATAATCTGAGCTTTGGAAAAATTAGCAGAATAGATGAAAGAACATTTTTTTAGGCTCAGTGGGTCTAATTCAAGAGCATCACACCATACTTGTAGTTTTTCCTTATCAGTGGGAAATATGTGAATAAATTATCAGTATTTAGTACTCTACCCCAAGGAAAACAATATATTGGTAAAAACTCCATGACAAAATTAAATTCTACTTGGAAAATTCGTTCGTATTCGACGCCTCTGGTAGCTTACTTGTGAAATTTTTGTTGACTATCATTTGTTTCGTAAACAAAGCAGTATTTCGACATTTTGCACCACTGAACCACTTCACAAGCATAGAGAGTATTTTAAATGTCAGTAAAACCAAGGCAATATTGTTTAATGAAAATGAAAAAGCACTATATCCCATCAACACCCTGAAAATATCTGAATATTATTTTACGTCAAATACGTCAAAGCAAATGGCCGATGGCGAAGAAAACAGGGTTGCCAAGAATCGTTCAATTTATCGAGGCGTCCCACAAATTCCGGGGTGTCTTATGATTTAACTGTTGAAAATTGTATTCCTTCTACCTAGAAAAAATATTTTTGAGCCTTGTTCAGAGTTGATTGACCTTACCGCATTACATAAAATTTAGGTGAATAAATCTAATGATATATAATGTGAATGACTACATATAAACTCATGTACATTCTATAAATTATGTCCATCTGACAACAAGGATTCGGTATTTGTAAACAGTAGATGGTAAATAAAAACAAACTTATGTGTGCATCAACGCATAGTTTGTTTACGTGGCATCAGGCCTATCTATGGTTCCATTACACAATCCCCAAAGACTTATTCACCATTTTCGAAAGTGCAATCTATCTTAATACAATATCGCGTTAAGATTCAACCTCCCCCCCACCCCACATGTGATTTTCGGAAAACTTAGAGCATTGCGTGTTTGAGTGTGATGTATCAACGAAGATAATGAATTACCTGTGGAATTCGACCGTTTGATAACAACTCCTCATATCATTGTGTGAATATAAAATCTAGATAATTCTTCTACAAAATGAACACACACGATCCTATTCCAACCTGAAACTCGACAAAAAGCGATTCGTTCTTGTTACTCGATAGTCTCACCTACGACGTTGTCAGACTTAACATACATAAAATTGAATGAACTAACCATTACGAATTATATCCATCCTTTTTTGGTATCTAACGAAGTAAATAGTAGTTAATGACCAAGATCACTGCTCATCCTAGGACTTTCTCAAGAAAAAACTCCTGAACCCAGTTTCAAGGAAGTATTACGGTGGCTACTTCACCCATATCCAGAATTGTGCTTGGATGAGATTAAGCAAGAATATCATGGAAAGATGCCATGGTTTGATTCTAAATCAAGACACTTGAAATGGCATTGGTTTGGAAAATTAGACTTCGAAACCAAACCCTAATCAATAGTATGAAATTGGGCAGATTTTGATAATTAAGAAGGTTATAGTTATGGAAAACACATGGTGCAGGGCTTGGCTCGCAGTTCGCTGTTGATTCTCCGTAAGGAAAATTATTTCCCACAGTTTGTAACCAAAAGCGTCCACTACATCGGTCACATCTGGTGTGCTATTCTTGAAGCTTACGAATGAATATTGGTGAAGAAGTGAACGGGTATAGTTCTAGAATAGCACATCCGTTCAGATTCGTTCACACTTACACATCTCGAACAGCTCTGCGGATAGCCCGAAAGAGGTTTGGATTTCGAAACGAATGCTGTCGTGCGCCATGTTTGTATATAGGTACTATCTATTGATGGCGCGGTTGATGGCCTGCTTTGCTGGTGAGTTGCAAGGTTTGAAGCAATATATATATATATATATATATATATATATATATATATATATAAAAATATATATATATATATATAGAACAATACTAGATCAACGTAGAATTTTGGTAAAGCAAAGGACCAAATCACAGCTCACAGAGTGAAGTGTGATAAGTTCTATCTTTTAAGTGTATTGTCCCTGTTGAAGTTATTACTTTTTCCTCTCGAAGAAATATAACTTGAAGTAGACTCCATTTCGTAAAACTATTTATTAACAACTAAGAACAAAACGTATTAATACAGAATGATGATGATGAATCCACATTTAAATCAATATATCCTCAACACATCCTTTCAATTCGACGATTATAGATAATTTTAATAAGTTGATTTCAGTTCTTTCATCAACAATACGGCCCCGTAAGTATTATTTCTGTGCATATATTGGATCACATGACTTCCCTCACGAACTGATAAATAATATCAATATGTTCGGTTCTGTTTACAGTTATCATTGGGTATAACCATTGGCTCAGGTTTGCTACAGAGCATCTCAGAAAGCAATATTTTGAAAAATATTGCTTTTTTCTGCTAACCGTGAGATATCTCAATGTATTTTTTCCATGATTCTAGTATTCTAGAATTAGAATTAATATTTATAGTTTGGTCTAGTTACTTATTTCCGCTTCTATCCCCAATTAATTCTATTTCCTAGACATCCCTTCGCTTCTCCAAGAATCCCAATTTAGAATTTCGATTCCAATTCATGTTCCGAGATTCCGTTTTTTTCATTCGTGTTAGAAAAAATCAGAAAATCATCTACATGTGAGGCTGTTTTGATTTGGAATAAACATAGGGCTCAATATCAATGAGAACACCATTGACTTGGAAAATGGACTGGAAGATTGTTTCATTCTATAAATACCCCTCTTCTTTCCCTTGGCACAAGCGTCGTGCGCTCACATATTCTGAGAGTCTGCTGATCTCTCCTCCGAAATTCAGCAGTTTTCCCAGTTGAATCTCTTTGACATCATTTGGGTTCAGAATTATGCTCTCCTCTGGTGCACTGAATCGGGGCACTCAGTGAGGATGTGCGATGTGTGTTTCATCATCTTCGAAGTGCCATCTGCATAGGGAATCGTCTGCGATCCCGATGAGTTCCATGTGCCTGTTCAGGCGATTGTGTCCCGTTAAGAGCTCAGTCACAGCCCTGACATCCCGTCTGTTGAATAACAGGACCTCTTTTAAGAATTTCTAGATGGCCCCACAAATGAAGCTTCCATTGCCTCATGCTCGGTGTTACTTAGCCAAGTTTCCATGAACTGTTTTTGTGGAAGTCCCCTTATGTTTCAGATGACATGCTGTTGGGTAATCCCAAAATTGGTTCCAGTCCGACAGGGGTCTTTCCCGATTCGATACTTGCTAATTCGTCTGTCACTTCGTTCCCGGGAGCACCAAAGTGATCTGAGGCCCATATGAAGCTGATTTCTCTTGTTTTCGATACAATTTCTATGGCGTCTCTACATTCGGACACCAATTCGGATACAATCCCATTTGATCCCAACGTCATAATTGCAGCTTTGCTGTCCGAGCAGCTGACTGTAGGTCATCGAATCCTATTTAAAATATTTTTCGGGATATATATTTTGGCCTGGAAGACTAAGGCATATGTGCCTGGGGAAACTGACATTTCTTTCTTTGTTCCTCCTTTGTATACTTCTGCGCCGGACATTTCCCAAATATTGATTAATTTCTATATCAGGTTGATCTGTAGATGAAGATCTACCAGGCACAAGGTCTTTCCTTCTTTTCTTCGTAGAGATAATAATGTCAGGCCAAAATTCAGATAGCCTCTTTGGTGCAATTTCTACTGGTGTAACCTCTTGTGGGCCTAGGCCCACCATGTGTCTAGACGGTCGGGCAGGAAGTGTCTGTGATGATTCCAGATACCTCTGGGTGAAGTCCAGGTCCCCTCCCGGTCAACATTGTAGCGTACTTAATAGTTTATAGAAAAACGCATGTTGCGGTGACTTGTCCCACGTTGGCAAGAGTAGTATCAGGTCAGAAGTCTGATATGACGGCGACCTATCAATCGTAACGAAAGGAGTTTTGTTGATATGGGTACCCAGGGGAAGGAGGATAGCCCCACCGGTTCGCCGGTGCCTCTCCACATGGTGTTGGACTCTGGGGGGCAGGGTGTTGGATAGTGGGCCAATAGAAAACAATACTGTAATCTGGTGGAGACGGGAAAATCCTCCATCTGATGGGCGCAGATGATTGCATTCCCTGCCTGCCTCGGCGGAGAGCGGCGCATCAATCCGCTCGGGTACTGACATCCCAAAGCCAGTCCGTTCTATCAGGCGTCCCCAACGTGGCTGGAATAATTAGGTAGCTAGGATTTCTCAGGGCGCTGATTGGGCGTATTCCAATTAATGATTCTTCCCAAGGGTTGAGGCTGTGGTAGGTCGAAAGATAGATACACAGTCCTTCCCGGGGAGTTGACTATTAAGTTAGTGGTTTTTTCCCATTGCACCACAATTATTATTTGTGTAACCTCTTTCCAAACCCAAAACTTTGCTTTTTCGTGATCCCGAAAATTTGAAGGAATTGATTTCTATATATATGTATATATATGTATATATATATATAAATATATATGTATATATATATATATATATTATTATGTTATGATAATTTGAAAAATTAATTGTTTTTATGTAGTAAGATAGCTAATAATTTTGCTATTCCTTGTGAGCCAATTTGATATGATATAGATAGATATTTTCGCCCTGTATATGTATTGTATGCTGTAATAATAATTGCCAGCGAACGTCACTGTTCTCTCGTTACGCTACCAACAATTATTATTTTCCTCACTACGGCTAAACTACGTTGGTACTCCCTTATCTCAAGGTGGCCGGTTTAAGGCAATAGATACACTGTTACTGTTGGCTAACTCCAGTTTATTGAATGGTCTTTGGTATGTTATTGATCATTGTGAAAAAACAAACAACAAAATATCATAAAGCAATTATCTCCTTCATTCAGGAAGACTTAGAATACCTGGCCTACGAGAAATAACTTATACTAGGGTGAATCAAACAAATATTCACGGATAAAATAATAAATCAGATCATGGATAGATAAACAGAACCTCACTTTTTCCGTGAGAGTGAATTTTTCTGTTATTGTTCAAAATAGAGTGACATAAAGTTCTTCGAATGTGAAATTCGTTATTGGTGAAATAGTTCAGGACCGGAAGAGCACTATTGAAGTTTTATACCTGGTTGGAACTGTTGGTGTTCTGATTATACCATGAATCAGGATGTCTCCTCTCTCCAATCGCTGTCAGGACTGCAATATCATGAATCAGGAACTATATAGATGCGGAAATCAGCATTTGGATCCGTGGATATGTTATCATTAAGGTAATATTGGTTTTGTTTACCAAATGATGGGATTATTCCAATTTTCTTTTAGTAAAATTCTTGCGTGGCATCCACTTGGAAATTCATTTTTGATCTCCTTGAAGCTTTGTTTTTTATCGCCTAGCTACATCTTTTTCTCCTTGTTTTTTTCATTTGAATTTTTGAATTGGTGCACTAAATTGTCACTTCTCACTGTTTATATTTATATTGCATAATTTATATATACAATTATTTTTCCACTCTCTCCCACAATTTCCAATTTTACACCTGACCATCTATTCCCTGATTGGCTATTTTTATAAAGACATTTGCTGTTCTATCATTGGCTACAGTTTCATATTCTGTATGTTTCAAATTTATAAATGTGTTGATTACTGTTTATTCCTGAAAATTTTTTAAATTTAGACTTTTTATTGTCTTTTGAGCAATTATGAGTTATAATAATTTTTACAGTGTATGAAATTGATTGTTTTATAGTATTTTGACATTTTTATCTATCCATATTCTACCTAGGCTCACAATATAAATAGAATTTCAAAAGTTATTCACAAACAAACTCTTGAAACCATCTAGTAATTATTCTTTTTGTGGGTTTTTAGTCTTTTAAAATTCACAACTGGCATAACATAACATAACAATATATATATATATATATATATATATATATATATATATAAAAACAGAAGCCAGCCGCACATTTGTGGTTTCGGTTAGCAGACCCTGAATTCCAGGGCAACAACCAACGTCACCACGGAGGCAGCTATAGCTACCTGCGTGACATCCGAGTCCAGGATTATAGAGATGAAAGGGAGGAATATCGAGGGGACTGTTAAACAAAATGGAAGAATTTAATGGACATAGCCCTCAAAGAGAAGTGTTAACCGCAGACACGTGTTTCGGGCTCTCGGCCCTCATCAGTACGGTGAAGAAGTGCAAGTATATACATATATATATATATATATATATATATATATATATATATATATATATATATATATATATAGACAGAAGAAATATAAAGCACATCTGGTAGCCAAAGGTTTCACTGAAGAGCATGGCATTTATTTTCAAGACACTTCTCCACCAGTAGTGATATACTAAACAATATTGTTGATTGCATTCTCCGTGGAATGAAGCTTAGAAATAGACCATTTCGATGTTATAAGGGGAAGTCTATATGAACCAACCAGATGACTTCATTTCTTCTTTTAGCCTTTTTGAGCAGGCATACCTTTTGAAACCATCTGGTTGGTCCCTATAGATTCCCCTTCCAGATCGCTATTTGAAAAAGCAATTATAACGTCGAAATGGTCTTTTTCTAACATTTATTCCACAGAGAATGCAATCAACATTATTGTTGAATATATCACTACTGGTGAAGAAGTGTCTTGGAAATCAATGCCTATACTTCAGTGAAACCTTTGGCTACCAGATGTGCTTCATATTTCTTCTCGCTATTCGCATCGATATTGAACTCAGAAACCCATTTGTTTTGAACCAATTCCTTCCCTCTCACGAATCGACCAATTCCTAGACCTTCGTATGCTTCCAGCATAACACTTTTTCA
The DNA here is from genome assembly GCA_018342105.1 of Gonioctena quinquepunctata. NCBI lineage: Eukaryota > Metazoa > Arthropoda > Insecta > Coleoptera > Chrysomelidae > Gonioctena > Gonioctena quinquepunctata. Next base: position 2,119 of record JAFIRS010007409.1, on the reverse strand, counting down.
CATTTTGCTGACATAGCATTTTTCAGAGTTTTCATCTTTCCCATCCAGGCAAACAGTATGATATAACTTGAAGTTCGGGTAGTCGTCCGATTTCCCATTCTTCAATGGCCATCTTCTAACTTTCCGCTCTGAATGAGTTGAATCTTCTCTCGTTAAAATATGCTTATATCTTTATGTAGGCTGTAACATCACTTTTTCTTCCACATCTTTTCGGTCTTTGGGTTACAAATATTTATCGATTTCACGTAAATCCTATGACAAGACATATTGCAAGGATACTTTCCCATAATTTTTCACTTGATAATGATATTTTCCAAAGTTATCAATATATATATATATATATATATATATATATATATATATAACATCTCAAGCTGATATTTTTCATGGATTCCTAGGATCTATTGAAAAATATCCTTCCAAATATTCACAATATCCAACCAATGAATATCCTCCACTTTTCGCGTCCCAGTTGGTTCTGTTCTGTTTGGGTATATATACAAACCCCTCGCAATCAAACACCCTGATATGACGAACTGCATGCTTCCGCCTACCAACTTCAAGAACGATTTGCATACTACATTATATAGAGATCTAGCAATATCACAAATAGATCTTAAAGTGCGTTCTGCTATACAGTTCTGTTGTGGGGATATAGAATAGTGCTGTGATGCTTTATACCATTCATTTTCGAATAATGCCCAGAATCATTGTTCACATATTCCCCACCATTGTCAGATCTGATGCATTTTTTTCAACTATGGCTCTGAATTCCATGAAATATTTTGATTCGGAAAATAAATAAAAATCATCATAGTGGAGTCATCGAAGAACTTTAGCATATATCTTGAGTAGAAGGGCTATGTCACTACGAGCGCAACCCCTATTTTGGGGTGGGTTTTGGCGAGCGGTTGAGGGGGTGGTTTTCGGGTGGGGGTAGGGATGATGGTGGCGGTCATGGGCGGTTCGTTGTGGGAGGGTTTGTGAAAAAGATGGCGGTGAGAGGGTGGGGGTGGTTGTATGTGGGTGGGGTGGGGGATGAGTGGCCTGTGATTGGTCGGAATGGTGGCAGCCATGTTATGTATGGGAGTGTGTGATTGAGAGTGGGAGGTGGGGAGAGCTGTGATAGGTCGTGGGCGTGGTGATAGCCGCCGGCCGTTATCCAATAGCCGAGCAGCATATTGAAATGGGGGTGTCAACCAATATCCGTCAACGGCATTGGCTGGGAGGAAGTGTCACGTGATCAGTGAATGACGGCGGCCATTTTGGAAAGTGGAGGAGTCACGATGATGCGGCTATGACTCAACCGACAAGTCTTTGCAGGAATATTATCTACGCCAGCACTTCTTATCAGTTGTTTATTTAAGCGACCGATATCGGCGGCATCCTTTGTTTACATTGAGATAAGATATCGGCGGCGGCATCCTTTGTGAAAGAGTTTGTTTACATTAACAAGATAAGAGAGTAGCAGCTGCACGCCTGAACCGTGGATAACTTCATTCATATGATTACTATTCGTATTTGTATCTAAGCGGACTAAGGCACTGTCGGCGACATGGAAGCGGTGTAGGATCGGCCAAAATGATTGCATCATCCAGTTCTGAGAATTTTGTTGAGTTGACAGTTTCGAATTGCGCAGTAGGAAATTGATGTGGGTGACTGATCCCCACCGTCAGCTTCATTCTTCATCTGTCCTCTGAACTGTGAACATCGTTCTATTCAGTGCTCTCTTCTTGCTCTCTGAGTTTGTGTGTTCGTGCATCTACTAAACATCTAAAACGTAAGTTTTATTTTATTGTTTTCCTTTTTCTCAACCTTTTCTTGTATGCCAAAAGGGTACTTTGAGTTTTTTACTCATATATCGAGGGTGGGGGTTTTTCATTTGTTTGCGGGAGGGATTGTTTTTTCTTTAAACATTTTAAGGGATTGTTTATTGATTATAGATGAATCTTGCAGACATAAACGCTGTTAGTGAGCAGTAGCAAGGAAAACCGTAGCTCATCAACATTGCCGCTAAACAAGCTCCATGCTAATCGAGAAATTGAGAGCAGTCAAAACGAAGTACGGGACACATTAGTAGCTGATTTGAAACCAAATCAGTCTTCCTACTCAAGGAAGG
>JAFIRS010007408.1:0-25329 GCA_018342105.1 Gonioctena quinquepunctata | reverse complement strand
TATGAAAATACCATTGGATTGATTTCGAAGAGTTATATTCAACTGTGGGTGTCAGCAGGGTGGTGCCATTTGAAAAACGACATTTTTGCAATACAGTAATTTCAAAAGATTAAAATGCACCCATTCATTGAAGTTGTTAGTTAATGGTCAAATTTGTATTTTTCCATTAATTTTTATGTCATTTATGATGATTCTAATTCAATCGCAGAACGCTGGATTGAAATGAAATCCTAGCTCTAAAAAAATCAAGTCGCTATAAAAACCCACCTAAACCATTTCAATCTATTCAGAATTCGCTCAAGAATCTGAAAATGCAATAATATATAGGGTATTCCATTTGAAAATCAACTTTTGGACAAACCGGAAGTCCGAAAAAATCGTCAAAGACGTCAAAATGTAACGATTTTGATAGATTTGCGAAATCCACATTTCCTTTCAAGATAATCAAGTAGTCTCACGTGCGTCAGTCTAACTGAAATCTTTGTGAAAATATTCAAAGAACAGAAATAGGCCTATAGTTATTCCAAACATTTTTCTTTACACTTTTTTCTACAGGTGAAACCTTTGAAATTATCATATAGTTTTTTAAATTAATACTTTTTGATTTTGAGTCGAAACAAAAATTGGTGAACAATGTTCACACTAATTTTAGGATCTTTTTACTGATTCTTCCATTTTCATCATTTGAAAAATCTTCAGATAATTTCATTTCATTGAGAATAACAATCATACATATCAAAACTATATAATTTTCTGCCTCACTTTTACAAACTTTCAGTTTTTTCCTCTTTTCCCTCTCTCTGGTTATCGGTCTTTGCTTCCTTAGCTGTGCATTTGAATTCCTTATTTTCGTTATATGAGTGTTACATAACGTTACTCTACAAAATTGTTCACGTATTTTGATAATAAGTTAGCATAGCACGGTTTTCTTCGCTTTTGTTTTTTTTTCTAGTGTTTGAGAATCCCAACCGCATTAATAATCATAAGAAAATTGATTAAAATAAAAATTAATAAAAATGAATCAACAATTGTATCTGCCGGGATTCGAATCTGGGTCCCGGCGATGCTTATTACCATTTATGTAGTTGACAGCGAGTAATCAAAAACGAGGTCAGCACCATATAAAGCATAGTTCTCTTCCCTCTCTCTCTCTCTCTCTCTCTCTCTCTCTCTCTCTCTCTGCCAAGTACCTATTTTCTGTCCTTTTTGCGCCAGATGCGTTTCACTTAAAACTTCTCAAATCCTTACATCAAAACGTTGCTTTTAAATTTGCCCAAAGAATGTTACAATATTAATGCACAGTATCCCATATTTTCCAGGCTACAAGAATTGCTCTGCAAAGAAGAACGCGAGTATCACTGGGAAACAGTGAAACTGGCACAGAAAAGCGACGAAGTCAAAATGGAAGAAATGAAAAGACGTTCCCAACTCCTTAGAGTAAGGAGAGAAGAGGAAAGACTGAAAATTGTTCACGAAAAAAGAATTGAACAATTCAGGTAATATCTCTCATCTCCATCCAAACGTAATCTATTTAGTACTAAATTCTTCCTTCTACACTTTTTTCAATAGAGGAATCCATGTTTGATCTATATTGACAGAACATTACAGAAATACAGAAAGATTTTTTGATATTCTCACAAAATTGAAGACAAAGCAGAAATATGTGATCATTTTAATGAACATTTTGTAACAATCGCAAAAAAAATATCTGGTAACATTACTAATATTGAAGATGATTCTTTATAAATATAGTTCTTTATCTTCTATGTTTCTGGAACCAACAACTAGCCAAGAAATTGAAGAACTCATCAGTAACTTAGATTCTAGAAAATCACCTGGTTTTGATGATCTGAATGTATATATTGTATGAGAGGTCCAATCAGAGTTATCACCCGGAAAACCTTTTAATAATGGTACAAAATATGATCCCAATAATTATAGACCAATATCAATTCTCAACATTTTTTCTAAAATTCTTTGAAAAGCCATTCACAGCAGATTAAAAGAATATTTGGATTCAAAAAAATTTCTATATAAGTATGGCTTTCGTAAACACAGTGATACAGAGTCTGCAGTATCAGATGTCATAATAGATATCCAATTACAATTAGATGAAAAAAAAAAATTTGGACTTATTTCACTGGATCTACGTAAAGCTTTTGACACTGTTAATCATAAAATTTTATTGAAAAAATTATATGAAATAGGAATTAGTGGAGTGGTTCATTACTGGTTTGAAAATTATTTATATGGTAGGAAACAATATGTTAATCTTGGAGATTATAATGGTTCTTTTAGAGATAGGGTAAAAGCCGGATAGTTGCCACACTTTTTAAAAAGCTCCTTTAAAAAATGTGTACCAATACATTTTTTATTCAAAGTGTATTCTCAAACATAGTTCATTAATCTTCTAACATACCCTATCTATAAAAAAATTATAAATATTATAAATTTTAAGTAAATCCAGTTTAATATGACCTCTAAAAAAGAGGATAGTTGCCAACTATAGCGGATACTAGCCTAACGTTAAAAATAGTTGGGGAGATACTTGCCCAATGTGAGAATAGGTGCCCGTCTGTTTTTTTTCCAATAAAAATGAACTTATATTAATTTAAATAATCAGTTTTTATTGTTAAATACAATCTTTTATTAAGTATTAATTAAAGTTAAATTATAATTATAAAATTATAACATTTAGTGAACATGTAATTTTTTAATTAAGTATCAGTATTTATCTTAAATATTAAAAATATGGTAATCAACTTTGGCATTAGCATTGATTATCACCAGAAGTCAAGCTTTTCAACTTGCCACATCTCATGCAATGGTTTTTGAGTGTTGAACAGTTTTCATGCAACCACATTCGACACATCTGACATTCAATCCAATCTGATTTCGATTTAGTTAAATTATAATTTTCAAAACATTCTACACAATAATCATGAACTGAAACTTCTTTCTTGGTATTTTCTATTTTTGAATTAATATTTTTTACTTTTAATCTATTTTCAGTGTCTCCAATAGATAATTTGTTTTTTTTGCCTTTGATTAGTAGCCCTTTAGTTGCTTTTCCTTTAGATATTTTTGAACTTATAACATTTTCTTCATTTTCACTGCTAGAACTGTAGATACGAGTTTTTCTTTTCCTTAGAGCCCTTCCTTCAGTTAGTTCAATAAAATCTGTGCTATCTGATTCTGATTCACTGCTAGTAATATCTCTATATTGTTTTGATTTTTTATTTTTTTGTAGTTGCCCTTTTTTCTTCGTAATCTTTTTTTTGCTACCAACTAGTTCGTTTTTTGTTTCTTTCGTTTGTTTCATTACGCTTGTTTTCTTCACTTTCTCAGTTTTATTCTTCTTCTCGATTATTTTTTCATTCGAGTTTAAAATTTCTGCTGATTGTTTAGCCCTTTTAGACGTAGGGCAACAATCCGCAAAAGACAGTAGGCAACTATCCGATTTGATACGGATACTTGCCCTTTTTATTTACGAAATAAATAAAACATATTTAACAATAAAACCTAATAAACAGTGCAACTTAAACTCTAATGCACTCAAAGAAATATATTTTTGACTGAAATCGCAATCAGTTATAAAAATATTTAACAGAGATTACTTACCCATATAATTCTGGCGCTCGTCAAAGTATCGCCGCGAAAGATGTTTTCTCACACGGACAAAACACGTGCGCCTACTTCAACGGCTCATGCGGCACTGAGGCCTGCGCGGGGGACGCTTTTAATTATGATCAAAAAGAAACACTGTCAATTCGTCTAACATAGAGCATTTGAAACTGAGGCATGTATCCGTCCGAGGCAACTATCCGGCTTTTACCCTATATCTTGTGGGGTACCTCAAGGATCTATATTAGGACCATTACCCTTTCTAATTTATATAAATTCGGCTTCAAAATAGAAATTAAGCGGATCATTAAAATTATTTGCAGATGATACTACATTAATTTACAATAGTTATGACATAGATTCCATCGAAATTCATATGAAAAACGATTTGAAAATAATTTCACATTGGCTAGATATGCATAAGCTTACATTAAATATTGAAAAATCTTCGTTTATGTTTATAACTAAAACCAAACTTACAAATGTTCAAAATCATACAATTAAATTCGGCGCTAATAATCTCAAATATTCCACTACAATTAAATTCCTTGGACTATATCCAGATGAAACTCTTTCTTTCAGTACACATATAGAAAATTCAAGACGTCACCTATCACCTATGGTTGGAATTCTATTCAGGATTCGAGACTATCTTCCTTTGAAATAATTAAAAAACATTTATTTTTGTCTTTTTTATTCAAAATTACAATACCAATAATATCAGTCTAGGGAACTGCAAATCAAAAAATCATAAAACCATTGCAAGTAATACAAAACAGAATAATAAAACGTATATTCAGATACCAGTACCTCGAACCATCAGTAAACTTATATAAACCCAATGAATTACTCAATATCGGAAATTTATATAATTTCAAAATCTGCTGTTTAATCCACTCTATGAAAAATTCTGCTAAACATTCTATCCTCACATTCACACAAATTGATTATATCCATGACTATAATACTCGTCAGTGTAAAAATTCATGTACTATTCCGATAAAATCAAACTTTGGTCGGAAGTCATGCGTTTTAATACCTTTCCAAGACTCATTTGGAAAAATATTGGATCTCTCGATAATTTATTCATTTTATTGTGCAAAACATAATATACAAAATTATAATAAGAGAAATATAACCTATTTTATTGATTTATCCCATATGATAAAATAATTCATACACTCGTTTAAAAATATATGTTATTTATTTTGTATCATTGTATCCCTAATATAAATAATTGTATTATTTCTTGGGATGAATAAAGTTGTTATTATTAAAATGATTTGGAGGAATCAAGAGAATTTTTGTATTGTCCGTATTTGTCTCGTCAATAAAGATATATTTTTCAATAACTTGAATTAATTGACAAATATAAGAATAACAATATCTTTGTTTGATTTATAAATTGATGCCATGTTGGTATTTGTCTGTCCCCAAGGGCCTCTGCACTCTGGAATTGGTCATTTCACTTGGAATTTTATTTATCTATTGAGCTCGCACATCCATGGTACACTTCGCACTCTGTTTTGATTATGGTAGATTTATAACCCTTTGAGGCCAAACTTTTTTCTTTCAAATATTAAGTTATGTTATTTTTTGGGGACAAAATGGTTGTTTCAATGTTTTTTTTGACAAAGCTGCTAAAGGGGTGGTCTACTGTGAAACCGGTGCGCAATAAAAGATTTTAACAAAAAATCAACCAAATATTAAAATTTTATTTTAACTAACTAAATCCCAGTCCTCGTGTTTTTATACAACTGTTTCCGTCTCTTTACCAGATCTATTTCTGTAGGATGGTGTTGAGTTCTACGTTGTTGCATTCAATTCTGTCTGGTATAGATACCCTGAATGATTCAGTATGCTTTTTAATATGGTGGCACTTCACCTTGTACCACCAAGTGGAGGGGAGGCAGTCCTAGCAGTGTCTCAATAACTGCAATGGGCGTTGGTCTCATTACTCCAGTAGAACCTGCACTGGCAAGTCTTCATATCTCGCCCAATTTTGTTGAAGCGTGAATATATAGATTATATAGATTTATTGTTGTAGCTCCAATGCTATTTTGTTAGATAGTACACCTTCTTTGGTCTTAATTCTCTTTGGCCACAATTAGTTAGGTCTATGCTTTTCTGGTCACTTTTGTCAGGTCACTATTGGATGGTATAATTATTGTGATGACACCTTTCTCGTTTACCTTCTAGAAATTTCTTGAATCCCACGATTTCACAAAATAGTTTAATTTTGTATTTTTGATTTTATGTAGGAAATAATATCGAGATAAAATTATATTGCCTGGTTCGTTCTGGTATAAAAACTTTTTAACAAAAAATTAAACCGACGAAATACGGAACTGAAAAGTAAAATAAAATAAACCTTCTTAGTCTCAATAACTAAGCTCCTAAACTAATGTAGGTAACTAATTTTGAGTCGGCGCCAAACAAACAAGCAAATGAATTAGATAAGGCGTAAAATGATGGCATTAGTTTACGAGCTTAGTTATTGAGACTAAACAGGTTTATTTTATTTTTCACTTTTCAGTTCCGTATTTCGTCGGTTTGATTTTTTGTTAAAAAGTTTTTATTTTTAAATTTTTTGTAGCTGAAATCTACTAATTACTAGCTACTTGCTCTTTGATTACTTCCAAAATACTTACTTACCCACCTTACTTCAACTATTACCAGTTAAATAATATGATTATTTACTTTTACTATTTGTTGTAATATAAATTATTTTTGTTGTTCTGGTTAGTTTATTTCATTACTTTGTATACCATTCCATCCTCTCATAGAATATAATGATTGTGACGGATGTAGGAGAACAAAAATAATGACACTAGCGATCTGTCATTGTCAACTACATATGTGTGCCAATGTTCACAAGTGAAAAATTAATTATCCCCTATTTTTCTACCCGTAACGGTGGATAATTCCGTCCGAAACCCGAATATGATAAACTCTGAGGTATACCCTATCTGATAAAAAAAGAATCGTCCAAATCGAAGATCCTAGTACAAAGTTATGCCTGATAGAATCGGTTACCGGACCAGAATTCAGAGGGTGAGTGATCAATTTTCTTTATTTTGCTACCCTTAGGGGTGGATTTCATCTTTCAAATTCAAATGGGACCAACCTCGAAGTACACCCTATCCACTAAAAAATTATCCGAATTGGACGTCTCAGTAAAAAGTTATGCGTGATCTTACATAAAAAAAATACGGGTCGACTAGAGAACCTCCTCCTTTTTGGTTTCGTCGGTTGAAAATTGAATCTCTCCATAGTACCGCACATAGAATGCCAGGAGTATGGGTTCAAAAACCGTATCATTACACTCTGCTCAATTCGATCCAATGATCAGAGATGTAAGTTAGAAAATAGTAATTTCAATGCGAATTTTTCCTATTGGAAGTAGATCAGAGATTATTCCAAGAAAACTCTTAATCATACCCCTCAATGTTTATCACCCTCTTAAATAGGGATGGCACATGTTTCGGACCTATAAAGGTCCATCATCAGCCAAAAACGAAGACAAAATTCTGAAAAAAGGGGTTACATCAATGTATGGATTCAATATAAAAAAATAATAATTTACTCACATGAGATTTGAACATGGAAAAAATTGTAACACATTAAAACATTCTCAAAAACGTTGAAGGACAATCATGTTTGGTGTGAGGGGTCACAATAGAAATAAAAACAAGTATCAGAATGAAAACCAAACACAAAGACATCGTGACGTTCACTAAATACATGATCCGATCCATCAGCACTTTTTCCACAAATTAGATCAGAGATGTTTGAAATTTTCAGGAATCGTTGTCAGGAGCTACGACCTTCACTCTTCAATAAACACCTTGTCGAAACTAAGAACACACAGCTTCAACAAATGAGAGAAAATGAAGCGAGAAGAGAAGCAGATAAGGAACTGGATAAAATGTGGGACGATTTGATATTGAAGGAAGCTCGGGCCAAGGTGATAATATCATAAGTTCTACTTCCTTTTTGGTTTTTAATTTTGGAAAAAATATTTAAAATGAAATGAGACTTTTCATTTCTTCTAGGTGGAAAGAGAAGAACAGGAATTGATTGCCCGAAAGCGAAACCAACTGGACCTACAGTCTGTATGGGACAAACAAATCAAAGGAAAAGAACTGCTCAAAGCCGAAAAAGAAAAAGTGGCCCAGGAAGATAGAATTGAAATGGAAAAGTTGCGCGAAGAGTTGCGAAGAGAAGAAATACAAGGTTAGTATATAAATATATAGATTCGTTGTTCATGACAAGGAGTTTTTTATAGTTATTTATACAACAAGAATATGAAGCGACTCTTTCTTGCACGGGCGAGAAGTTTTCATAACGAGCCGTATACGAGTTATGAAACCTTGCAAGTGCAAAAAAGAGGTTTTATATTCGAATTGTATACATGATTTTTTCCAATACTTTGGTTCTCAATATAAAAATGAAAATACCCTTTATTATTAACATTTTGAAAGCAAACGTCCAATTTTTATTGTTTTGGCAGTGACAGTGACATTGAGAAAAATTATTTCAGTCAATCACAATACATACCTTAGGCTGTCAGGGTGTATAGTAACAATCTCAATTATTGAAGTCGCCATTACTCTAAAACCGTAATCATATAATTTTCGTAAATTTATAAATTATTGCTTTAATTATGGACGAAGAAAGTGATTTCAGTGATACATCTGATATTCCTGGCGATGTGATGGAGTCAGCGGAAGCAGTTTGCTTAGAACTTCTACCAGTATGATATGATTGTAATATGTTTAATAAAAAACGATTGAGATGAGAATGATGGGTATTGTGTATTACCTGTATTTAAACAACGTAGGTCTGTACTTTTTTGCACGCCGTGAAGATATTTTTGCAGTCTGTTCAAAAAAAGCCTACTTTTGACATTTAGAAATCATCAGAAATGACACATTTTTAACAAAAGTATTAGAAAAAAACATTTTTTCGTGTGTCATTTTTGATGACTTTTAAATGCCAAAAAAGTCTATTTTTGAACAAACGCAAAAAAAACTCGACGTGCAAAGGAGTACAGACCTACGTTGTTTAAATACTTGCGTTTAGTGAATACGTCACGACCGCATTTTTTTGTTGTGTTTCAGTCTTTGGATGCAAACAAACCGTAATGCGTATTTTGTTAACACAGCACTTTATCCAAATATGTCATTTAAAGAATTCTGGAGATATTTAAGCATTTATAGCAATATTCTTATACGATATTATGGGATTATAATACGCTTTATTGACATCCAAAGACTGACTTACACCAATGAAAATTGGTCGCGAGACGTCACACTGAACGCGCGTATACCCATCATTCCCATTCCAATCGTTTTTTATAAAACATATTACAATCCTATTCCATCCATACTAATTTTTAACAAGATTTATATTAATTGCTGTTATTCTGTATGTTAATTCACGACGGGGTATTGGCGCCATCTTACTTGTATCTCCATTGAAATCTCAAAATATTGCCTTTTTTTCTCAAAATATTGTGATTTTTTCTCAAAATTTTGAATTTTTTCTCAAAATGTTGACTTTGTTATTCTCAAAATTCTGACTTTTTTTCTCAAAATTTTGACTTTTAATCTAAAAATTTTGAGATTTTTTCTCAAAATTTTGATTTTTATTCTCAAAATTTTGAGATTTTTTCTCAAAATTTTGACTTTTTTATTCAAAAAATTCTGACTTTTTTCCCAAAAGTAAAAATTGTGAGAATTTAATAAAAAAAGACTGGTAGGATGGCGCCAATACGTCGTCGTATTAATTCCAAAGGATGATTTTGGTAATACTAAATCAAATGGCTTTTCTTGTATAATTTTACAAGTATAATTGTTCTCGACATCAACAGATTTCATTTGAGGATAATTTCGAAAAAAAAATACTACAACTTCTTAGCTGGGCAATTATTCTGATTAAGATTATGATGATTGTGATTTCTCGATAGATGGCGCGGGTGGCACATCAACTTAAAAATTTCAAATAGCATAATGGGTAATGTGGCACATCGTTGAAAAACTAACCAATTCTTTTTTCAACCATCTAATTTTTTTCGAATTTCGTTGATACGTTTTTTCCATTATGCATTTTGAATATCAAGTATAAGTGCAGATCTTCACCCTAACCTCGATAACTTTTGAACGGCTTGATGTGAAACAATGAGACAGAAAATATTTTGATTGGTATTACCGATCCTCCTATTTGAGAGAAGATACATTACAATTACTCAAGAGAAGGCGCGGGGGGCACATCAACTTGAAAATTTCGATAGGCATGGAGGTCGAGTTGCACATCGTTGACGAGGTAATTCGATTTTTTTCTCAACCTTGGTTGTTCTACGGAATCACAATTGCGATGAGAAACACGAAGAGAGGAAGATTCATGACTAATTAAAAATAAATAAATTGGCTATTGTTTGGGTCAGAAATATAAACCAATCAACAGAGATTTTTTCGTGACAAAAATACTAACAGAAACATACGGTGCCATCATACGGAAGACGGTCCGTAGTTATATCCTGTTATTTTTCCTACTCCCAACTATCATTGCTTTTGTTATAAACATTTGAAAGCATTTTTTTAAATTCTTTATCATTTTTGACTTGTAATTCGAAAACTAATGGAGCAATCTCGAATTGTAGAGAATCAAAATGCAAAGAAAATGAGCCCAGGCTCGACTCGATCGGATTATTAGTAACGGAGAAAAACCGCAAAAACCAGAAAAATCTGCGTTTTCTTTTTAATTCATAACACCGCAATTTTTCAAGTTTTGAAGCAGGCTCTCCACGACAGAGTAGTGATCCATACACTGTGGGATTATTAATTTTGGCATAATTGCAATTTGATTTTTTTAATGCACTTTATTGCAGCATACCTGAATGCGTCATAGATGGTCCGATTTCAATAGTTTTTGAATATTTTGAGAGTTGTATAGTACTACAAAATGACTATTATCATTTTGCGTTAAAATACTGCGAAATAGGTGAGAAGTACTTGCAAACATGACCGAAAACCGGCGAGTGCATGCAAGCGACCGTGTCTGCTGCTCTACTCCCATTACTCAGCCGCTTTCACGCACTCGCCCATTTTCGGTCATGTTTGCAAGTATTTTTCACCTATTTTGCAGCATTTCAACGCAAATTGAGAATTTAAGTTTTGTAGAACTATACTTCTACTCCCGAAATCTTTTAGAAAAATTGGAATCGGACCACCTTGACGCTCCAGGTCTGCTGCAAAAAAGTGCATTGAAAAGATTGTAATTATGCTAAAACTAATGTTGCAACAGCACCTGAGTTTTCCACTTATTAAGTACATATTATTTACTATTATGTAGTGGAAAGCCTGCACTACAACTTGAAAAGTGGCGGAGTTATGATTTTATAAAAAAAGCTGATTTTTTCTGGTTTTGCCGGTTTTTCTCCGTTACTACTAATCCGATCGAGTTGCGTTAGGACTAATTCCTTTTGAATTTCAATTCTCTACAATTTGTCTCTCGAAAGTATTAAGATTGCTCCATTGGTTGTCAAGTTACAAGTCAAAAACGATGAAAAAAATGCTTTTAAATAATTATAACGAAGTAAGCACTGACAGTTGGGAGTAGGAAACATAACAGGATTATACTACGAACCGTCTTTCATATGATGGCACAGTCGGTTTCCTGGTAGTATTTTTGTCACAGAATCAATAGAGCGGAAAATCTTTATTGATTGGCCTAATAGGATTATTATATGGATTCAAAATCTCTACCTAAGTGAACTTTGAAACGAGCTCGAAACTAAAAAAATATTTAAGTCATGAATCTTTCTCTTTTGACCGTATTTCGTGTTACTCATCGCAAATGTGATTCCGTAGAACAACCATGGGTTGAGAGTAAGATCGAATTAGCTTTTCAACGATGTGCGACTTCACCTCTATGTCTTTCGGAATTTTCAAGTTGATGTGTCCCCAGTGCCCTCTGTAATGTATCTTTTCTCGAAAAGTAGGATCGGTTATACCAATCAGAAAACTTTTTAACAAAAAATTAAGCCGACGAAAAACAGAACTGAAAAGCAAAAAATAAAATAAACCTTTCTGGTCTCAATAACTAAGATCCTAAACTAATGTAAGTAACTAATTTTGAGTCGGCGCCAAACAAGCAAATGAGTTCGGTAAAGCGTAAAATGATGGCATTGAGATGCGCGGTGACATTTTGATAATTTTTTTGAAGTAATTTAATGATTTTCGTTGATTGTTTGTTTGGCGCCGACTCAAAATTAGTTACTTACATTAGTTTAGGGGCTTAGTTATTGAGACTAAGAAGGTTTATTTTATTTTTTACTTTTCAGTTCTGTTTTTCTTCGGTTTAATTTTTTGTTGAAAAATTTTTATTTTTAATTTTTTTGAGGCTGAAATCTATAAATTACTACCTATTCAATTTTTGATTACTTCCAAAATACTTTCTTACCCACCTTACTTTAACTATTAACAGTTAAATAATATGATTATCTACTTTAATTTTTTATTGTTTTATAATATAAATTATTTTTGATAGTTCTGGTTAGTTTATTTCATCACTTTGTATATAATTCCATCCTTCCATAGAATGTAATTATTGTGACGGATGTAGGAGAACAAAAATAATGACAATAGCAATATCAATGTCAACTACATATGTGTGCCAATGTTCACAAGTGGAAAATCAATCATCCCCTATTTTTCTACCTATAGGATTGGATCATTCCAAAGGTACTACTAAAACAAGAATCATCCAAATCGGACAACCCAGTACAAAGTTAAACCTGATAGAATCAGTTAACGAACCAAAATTCGGAGGGTGAACGATCAATATCCTCCATTTTTCTACCTTTAGGGAAGGATTGTTTTTCCAAATTTGAATAGGACCAACTTCGAAGTACACCCTATCCAATGACAAACAGAATCATCAAAATCGAACTACTCTTCAAAAAGTTATGCGTAGTCATACATAAAAAAAATATACGTCCTCGTTTTTTATTCCGTCGGTTACAAAAAAAAATATACGCGTCGACTAGAGAACCTCCTCCTCTTTGATTTCGTCGGTTGAATTTTCTGTCGCATTATTTCACATCAAGCCGTTCAAAAGTTATCGAGGTAAGGGTACCATTCAGATCCGCACTTATACTTGATATCTCAAAAGCATATTGTGGAAAAACGTATCATTGGAATTCGAAATGAATGAGATTGTCAAAACGATAATTTAATTATCTTTTCAGCTATGTGCTATTCGAAATGTTTAAGTTGATGTGCCATCTATCGAGCAATCACAATGTCTTTCATTTCAAAAAGTATTATCAATGATATCATTCAAAACGGTTGTTGTTCCATTGTTCTAAGTCGAACAGTTCAAAAAATAACTGGAGGGGGATGGGCGGGGAAGCCGCACTGTATATTGTTACATATTCTAGCTTTGGATGCCAAACGTCGAAAGAGAGATCGCACCGCGAACGAACTCCTCGAGCAGATTGCAACTCAAGCACAACTACTGGCCCAGAGGAAAGAAGACGAAGAAGCGGTTGATCGAGCCTTTGACAAGCTCGCGAAGATGGAAATGGAGAGGGAGCAACAAGCCTCTCAAGACTTTACTTCCCAATACAGAAGGGAAACGGCAATGTACAAAAAACATCTACAGGACCTCGAAGAGGAACAGAAGAAGGAGGAGAAAGAACTGTACAGACTGTTGGACATACACAGGCAGGAGATCGAAAAGAAGCAAGACGAAGCGAGGTGTAAGGTGCTGGAAGCCAAGAGGAAGTTACAGAAGGTGGGTGGGAGCCAAAGTTATTGATGTTTTTATACTCGAAAATGTTGACAAGTTTAACCTTCAGTTTAGAGACTGAATATCCCGACCAAAGAACATGCTCGAGTACATCTCAATGGGTATGAACAATAACAGATACACTCAACGTTTGATGACAACTATTCATACACTGACCGGCAGAAAGTAGGCATCATATGGGAATTTTTTTTTAATTAAAATATTTTGACAAATGTCGATACTTGCCTCTGCATCAAAAGAAACCTCAAAAGATGTTGTACAGTGCCGTTCGTTTTTTCTTGTTTGGCGGGAAATTTAAAAAAATTAAAAATTATTCTCAAAACACACTTATTTGGGAAAATATTGAAAAATTTTATTTGGAAAAGTTGTTTGGAACGACATTTTATAGCTATGTACAAGTTTGGAAAAAAATCTTAGATGAAAAAATAAAAATCAATTTTTGCCATAAAAAAAAAATCAATTTGGAAAAATACATTTCTGACAAAAAAACTCATTAGTAAAGCCCAAGAGTAATATTTTGAATAATATTTTGTGAAGGTTCACCAGCTACTTCTATTTTATTCGAAGAAAATTTTAAATCTGTGGATTTGCCATGTGTTCAGCTGCTTCATAAGAGGTCACAGAAATATCTTCAGGGCATTATAATCCCGATACTGTTTATTATTGACAAAGAACCATGTATCTACAGAATTTTAATATGAATTTTTTATTAGAACAAAAAATTGATTCAATTTTTTACATAATTACATTTTATAATAAAATTAGAAGCTGAAATAATTATAAACCAAACAATTTATTGCATACTCGAAAGTTTGTGAATGTCCATTACTCGACGTGTCTACCCTGACGTTCAATACATGTAGTTGTTCGGGATTTCATTTCTCTGGACACATTTCGCAGCATTTGTGGTGTAATGTTATTGATACATTGTCGTATTACTTCTTCTAAATGGTCGATATTACGAAATGGCCGATGTTTATAAACCCTACTTTTGAAGTACCCCCATAAAAAGAAATCCAAGGACGTCAAATCTGGGGATCTTGCAGGCCACGGGTTTTCTGAATAACGTCCTATCCATTTATGAGGAAAGTGTTCGTTAAGCCACGCTCTGACTTCAAGGGTACTATGTACTGACGCTCCCTCTTGTTGGAAAAAAAATATAATTCCTTCTTTGCAGCGGTAATCCATGTAAGAAATCAAAAAACACATTATTTAAAAACACTAAATAATTTCGTGAATTAAGGTTGCCCCTAAAAAAGTAAGGCCCAACGATCTGTGTATCTAATATGCCGCACCAAACATTAGTTTTGAGAGAAAATTGACTTTTTGCCTCTATCTTCCAATTTGGGTTCTCATCAGCCCACCATCTACAAGTCTGGGATCTGACAGTACCGTTTGATGTAAAAGTCGCCTCATCAGTAAATAAAATGTTTGTAGGATAATGTTGGCATTCTTCAATCATGCCTTGGAACCAAAATGAAAAATCTAAGCGTGCATCAAAATCTCTATCGAGTAAGGTGTGGATGAATTTTGGTTTGTATGCACGAAATTTATTATTCTTCAAAATTCTTCTTATGGATTTTTCAGATATACCGGTTTGTTCCTGCCTCTCCGATTGTGCCATCCGTGGATTTTCTGTGACCGATAACAAAACATTAAAGGTACCTTCCTCATTAGTGACGGGCTTACTATGTGGAATTTTGTAACGATTTTCTACACTGCCTGTAGCTTTAAATTTGTTTAAAATACGCAACACAGTAGATCCATGGATATTCTTATCTGGATATCTAGCATTGGATATATCTGCTGCTTCTCTGGAACTATGAAAACGCTCACCACATATTAAGACGAGCTCAATTTTTTCTTGCAAACTCAGCTTTTCTTGGGGCATCTCTAATTATTGGTAACACATAATAAAATGTAACTTTTACAATTAAAAAAACTATAGAATAAAGACGCTAAAAACACCTGGATAAATAATAACACTACTAAATCGTTTGACAACTCTTAATACCACATTGTCATTATTAGTCAATTGTTTCATGACCTCTTTGATCATGAGGAAATCTGTCGATGCACGCATCAACAATGATAATATTGTATGATTCCAACAATTTGCCAAAAATCAATTTATTTTTGTTTGAATAAAAAATTCAATTTGAAATTATGTAGATACAAGGACCTCTATTAATAATGAACAGTATCGGGATTATAATGTCCTGGAGATATTTCAGTGACCTCTTATGAAGCAGCTGAATACATGGCAAATCCATAGATTTCAATTTTTTTCCGAATAGCTCGCGAATATTTACAAAATATCATTTAAAATATTACTGTTGGCCTTACTAATGAGTTTCTTTGTCTAAAATGTATTTTTCCAAATTGAAATTTTTATTATGGCAAAAAATTGATTTTCATTTTTTTATCTCAGATTTTTTTCAAAACTTGTACATAACTATAAAATAACGTTCCGAACAACTTTTTCGAATAACATTTTTCGATATTTTCCCAACTAAGTGTGTTTGGAAACATAATTTTTAATTTTTTTAAATTTCCCTCCAAACACGAAAAGACGAACGGCACTGTACAACGTCTTTTGGGGTTGCTTTTGATGCAGAAGCGATTGCACATATCGATATTCGTCAAAATTTATTAATAAAAGAATTTCCCATATGATGCGTACTTTCTGCCGGTCACTGTATACCGGATGAATCTCCAAGGTGGCTCACCCTCATATCTTTTTTATTATTAAATTTGGGGGTTATGTATTATAGTTCAATTTACATTTTTTGACATATTTACTTGCTTTGCCGTACGTCCTGTTCGACCGGAAATGACCCCTACTTTCGATTTTCAAATGGGACATCCTATATATTTTTACTTCACATTCTAAATCCAACAACACCTCACTTGTCAATATTTATTAATATTTATTTCAAATAGGCATCCTAATATACAAAAACATTTTTGAAATTGGATGGACAGAGTCACAGTCCAACTTCATAGCAATAAAATGTTTATGCTCGGAATTATCCAAGCATTCAGAGAATAGAAAAAAAATAACAATATTAATTACAAATACTAGATATATATGATATTATAATATCAATGTTAATATGGATGTTGTATCTTCAAATGTCTAGTAAGTCCTTTTTTGAATGGCATAATAGATTCACTTTGTTTTATTTCAAGCGGGAGATTATTGTAGTCCAATAGTTCTTTATGGAATAAGGAGTTCATGGATCGCGTATAGTTCAAACGTGGTACATATAAATTAGTATTCCCCCTGGTGGGGTATTTATGAATTTGGTGATGGAAAACAATGAATTGATCAAAATATGAGGGTGCATTACCAGACAGTATTTTGAAGATGAATGCCATGGTAAGATAGAACAAACGGTCTTTCACAGAAAGCCAATCCAGAACTTCCAACATTGTTGTAGTTGGCGTTTATCTATTACATCTCAAAATTAGGCGCATGCCTCTGTTCTGTAATTTTTGCAATGCAGACAAACAATTTGCATCAAGTTGTGTTAGTAAAGTAGCACAGTAATCGAAATGGGGTTGAATGATTGATTTGAAAACTGTAATGGAAGTCTGAACTGTTTACACGGCCAAAAAAAAATAATTTTTTAGCAATTTTATTGCGAATATAATTGTAATATTTTTTCATATCCAGCGTTTGATCCACGATAAACCCCAAATATTTGAATTCCTCGACAATTCAAATTTTTTGATTGTGGATATTTATGTTTTGTCAATTGAATTATGTTTATGTTTCGTTGTAATTATCATTGCTTTCGTTTTATTGACATTGAGCTTGAGCTTATTTATGTTGAGGAATTCAGATATTCCGATCAAAATATCAATAATTTTGTTGATAGCTGTTTGTAATTCAGGTTCGCTCACTGTAATCAGAGTATCATCTGCAAATAGATTCATGAATTCACATCTATTAATGAAGATGATGTCATTAATGTATAGTACAAATGAAAGCGGACCCAAGACACTACCTTGAGGTACACCATTATTGACACCTTTTTGGTTTGACAACTAAAGTAATTTTTATTCCAATTTTCATTTTTCGATCTAGAATGCCATGGATCGTGTAAATCGCTTCATTCTTGATCAAGTAACATGGAAAAAATACGACTTTGAGGCTTATGACTTCACAGTCGTTTTGAGAATCGCAAAATGACCTCCTTGATTACGGCAGAGTTCAACTTTTTCAATGGTTGCACGTACCAAATTGATTAGCTGTTCCGCAGTGATGTTCTGGAATGCTACCCTTACTTTATACTCCAGTTCTTCACGAGTAGCTGATGCAGTGTTATACACCTGATTTTGATTGTTCCCCAGAGAAAATAATCTAGCGGAGTAAGATCTGGTGATCTAGAATATGAAACAAAAAAATACATCCTGGGAAAATATGACAACTTAAGAATGTACGTCGCAGGCCACTGAATATAGGTCCAAAGGTCAATCCACTTTTCTGGGAAGGTGTCATTCAGATGTTCTCTTACGACTTGAGAATTGTGAGGTGGCGTTCCATCTTGTTGAAAATACATATCAACTTGGTTAGACAGTGGTAAATCTACAATGAAATCATTAATTTGTTTTCTAAAGAACTGTAGATATCTTTCCGCAGTAAGTTGTCCGTCAAAAATTATGCCCCAAAAGTTTTCCTCTGATAATACCCATCCAGCAATTGAAACCATATCGCTCTTGAAAATTTCCTTCTTGCATCAGAGGTAAATTTGTTTGAGACCAGTACCTTTTATTATTCCTATTGAACAGACCCAAGTTGGTGAATCGAGTTTCATCTGAATAAATAATTTCAAATGGAAAACGTACATCTTCTCTGTGTGAATATTGTATGGTAGTCTGTGTTAATGATTATACTTATCTTGCTCTCACAATCATTGTATACTTAATTTTTATTTTTAGTAAATTTAGTATAGTATTTTCGAATAATTTGTTTGTATATCCTCATGGTATATACGCCCACACACAAGCAGTACCTACTGCTTTCGTGGTATATTTTTGTTCATTCACAATAATGCTGCATTTGTTAAATTATACTCTGTAATTATTTTTTCTTGTGTGAATAAATTATTTTTATTATTATTATTTAGTCAAAAACCAGTTGCAATAAGTTAATGTTGTCGTCGTTATCGTAAAGATGTTGGTGTAGTTGGTACTTGATTGATCGATGATTATATTTGTGAGGAATTCTCCAAACGGATGAATAACTTATATCACACTCAGAAACAATTTGGCGAATTAGGGAATCTCTGAGCATGAATTCGAGCTGCATCAGTTGCATCCTTTTTTGCTTCTCCGTAAATCAGCAGCATGTCAATTTTCTCGTTACTGGTATAATTTTCCTTATCATATTATAAACTACGCAACAAATACATTTTTAAAAGTGACAGCATATTTATTAGCCTATTTGTTTAGTTAGTCCTAGCAACAGCATCAATTGTTTGTCACGGATAACTAGAATAACAGTGCATAAGTACACCGAATACGTATTTGTTATTAGGTATGATCGCTTCTTGCAATTATTCAGAAAAATAGTGAAAATAAAGTGAAATTGTGTGGTATCAAATTATTCCTAAGAAAATGATCTTTCAGAAAAAGCCGACGAGCCACCCCCTTTCCATTTGAAAAAATCAAGTTAACTGGAAAAATTCATATTTGCGACTTTTAGATCATTCTCAAAACGACTTTGAAGTCATAAGCCTCAAAGTCGTATTTTTCCCATGTTACTTGATCAAGAATGACGCGATTTAACGATCCATGGCATTCTAGATCGAAAAATAAAAATTGTAATAAAAATGACTTTATTTGTCGAATTTTAACAAGTGAGGTGTTGTTGGATTTAGAATGTCATTCTCGATCGAAATAAGAGAAAATATATAGGATGTCCCATTTAAAAATCGAAAGCTGGGGTCATTTCCGGTCAAACCGGAAGTACGGCAAAGCGAGTAAATAGTCACAAAATGTAAATTGAACTATAACACACAACCCCCCAAATTTCGTTTTTCTATCTTCAATAATAAAAAAGTTATAGAGCTGAGCCACCTTAGAGAATCACCTGGTATAAATTGTGTAAATAGTAAACTAGAATCAAATAACACATATCAACCCATTTTCTCTGTAATTTGCTGACAAAATAAACGCGCGACTCATCACAACATAACCTAAAACGATTTGTTGTTATTCTCAGCTGGACTCATCTACAGTGTTGCCGTTCCGGCCATATCATATAGATTAAGTCAATACTGGAACATGTAATGTTGCCATAATAGGCTGAGAGCTGGCTGCAAAATACCTGGCCAATCGAGTAACAGAATTATTTGTCTTTAAACTGTTAGTACCCACATCAAATACAGTGCTTCTCAAAAGTCCGCTCCCCCCCTCTTATTTTTGGAACGATTATACATAAACAAGTGAAATATGGAAACTGAATATTGAAGGTTGTAAACTTCCCTACTAGTGATGATAGATGACGAAATCGTCAAAGATGACGTCACAAGGTCATTGTGACCAATAATTTTGAATGGAACCCTACGGCAAACGACACCCCTTTTAAAAGGTATCGAAAAAACCGATTCAATGATACTTATTTTGTTTGTGTTCATGGCAGTTTTAATGGCTCATTAGTAAACATTAAAATTTAAATTCCATTCAGTATGATATTAATTACAGATTTAAGAATCAGTATCTTCTTGAAGCAATTGCTCGAAGTGACCTCCATTTACTTCCTGACAGTGAAATATCCTATTTGAAACTCTTCTCGTACTTTTGCAAATGTGTCTGCGGAAACAGCCTCACATTCTGCAACAATACGTTGTTTTAAAAAATCCAAAGGTGTGAGGTTCAGTGATCGAGCTAGCCATTCCGTTGAACCTCGTCGTCCAATCCATCTAACACGATACTCCCCGTCCAAATACCGTCATACTGCACCGTAATAGTGTGGAGGAGCACCATCCTGTTGGAATGTTATGCCCAAATTGCCGAATTCATCTGGATTATCTTCCAAAATTTCAAGGATTAACGGTTCTATTGCGTTTTGCAACAGCTCCAGATAAACCTCACCAGTTAAATTAGTATTTAAAAAAAGAGGCCCAACGATGTGGTTTCCCAGGATACCTGCCCAAACATTCACCTTCTGGGAAAATTGGGTGTGTGTTTCACGAAACAGGTGAGGATTTGCGTCATTCCAATACCTCACATTCTGTATATTTACATTTCCATTTAGATAGAAAGTACTTTCGTCACTAAAACAAATTATTTTGATATAGTCTGGCTGTTGGTTAATTTTAGTTTCCATATTTTCACAAAATTCTAGTCTCCGGTCTGGGTCGTCGTCTGAGAGTTGATGAACCATTTTTAATTTGTATGGATGAAATTTGTTTTTTTTCAACACCCTGTGTACTGCACTTCGAATGACTTCACAGGTAGATGCAACGTGAGTTGTTGAAGAAGTAGGATTAACTATTACTTCTGCCAGTATATAAATGTTTTTCTCATCAGGAATTTGTGGTCTGCCAGATCGTTCCGCATCATTAATACTACCCGTTGTTTCAAACTTATGAAGAAGCTCCCTTGAATAAGTCCTCAAAACGGGGCGATCGGGAAACCTCTCATCGAAAATGCGTTCTGCTGCATGTTTCACCAAGTTTTAGGATCGCTGCTACTTTATCTCCTAAAGCACGTACCATTTCGCTTCTTGAAGCACTTAAACGTTCGGCTCACAACAGTTTAACAAATTATTAAAATGTACAAAAATATTAAAATTACCAAAAGCTGCTAAAACAATTAAACGTTCGATCAACAATACACAAATTATTAAATGTACAAAAACTTGGACAATTACAAAAACGTTGAATTTGGGATTTTAGTATTAACTGATTTAGTTCATCACAGCTTTGCGTTTTTCAAAAGCGAGTTGCCAAAACTGCCATAAACACAAACAAAATTAGTATCATTGAATAGGTTTTTTCGATACCTTTTGAAAGAGTGTCGCTTGCCGTAGGGTTCCAATTATTGGTCACAATGGCCTTGTGACGTCATCTTTGACGATTTCGTCATCTATCATCACTAGAAGGGGAGGTTAACAACCTTTAATAATCAGTTTCCAAATTTCACTTGTTTATGTATAATCGTTCCAAAAATAAGAGGGGGGGGAGAGGACTTTTGAGAAGCACTGTATAAGAAAAATCTTTTATGGCTGGGCAAAATTTGTGCGAAAGTTTTGTATGTCCTTTTTTCGGTAAAAGCAACCTCTTGACATCTAATATATACCGAGTTGTCTGAGCGGTCTTAGGCGCCGGATTTAAGTTCTGGACCTCGTGAGGGAGCGTGGGTTCGAACCCCACGCCTGAGTGTTTTTTCTCATTGTTCCCTTCGGAATTGATGAATGATTTGTTTTGGGACGACAATTCGTCCCAAAAAAATTAATTTTCATGTCTAACACCTGAATGCACCGTTTATCAATTCTAATTCTAGTTCCCCAATCCCGTTTTTGTAATCTTTGGCCTGTAGCTATGCACCGTCAGCAGATTGAATAATCCAGATTGGAAATCCGACAACGTCGGTTTCGCAAGATTTTTCCACAGTTAAAGATGATAAAAAGTCAAAATTGTCAGTTTCAATTTTTTATTTTCAAAATACTGATGGTAAAACACAAAAAGAATCCCCAATTTTTCCCCGGAAGGAAAGCAGAGTCATGAGGATATACTCTTTAAACACGCTAATATTATCGAAGACAAAAAAAAAACAAACGAAGATTCCAATGATGATAAATCTCAAGCTTGGAAGCGAGTTACGGAACACTTCAACAGCACCGCACCTATACTCTGCTATACGACCGTCGAGCAGTTAAAAAGGCTCTACGAAAATAAAAATAAAAAGAATTGAGGAAGAAACTTGGTGAAAATGAACAAGTAGATGGATACCTGCGAGTAGCCGTTATACCACCACACCTCAAATCAGCGAAAAAGTATTTATGTAGCCAAAGAGTAATATCCATGAAATAAGTTGTGTTGGGTGAAGTTGCATGAGGTGGGGTAATCTACTAGCCAACGTAACCCAAAGAAAGACACTCCCTTACAATTATCAACTTACAAATCATTTTGGAATTCAATTTCGTCTTCTATGTTTTCCAGGAAACTGAGAACTGTAGGTTTTGTAAGTCGAAATCTTTCAAAAAATGAATAATTGTCCATTGTGTCGAAATAATCACTCCTTTTGTAGACTTGCAAGAAAAACCAAATTGATAATATCAGGATATCTAGGCACATCAATGAATATTTCGTCCTCCATTTTATCCCAAAATAATGAAAAATTCACAAAAAAACTCAACACTCGAAAAATCAGTGTCAAAATAAAATAGACGTCATTCGCTAAACCACGCTTCGTTGACCGATTAGAAAATCTGAAGCTTAAACCAGATTGCATGTGCATAATAAACAACAATCTAATCCAGGTTTCCGTAACTAATCCGAGAAATTAGCCTACGATGCATACGGGCGTAAGAGCTGGCTGTAGAAAATCTGGCCGAGTAACAGAATCAAATGTTTCCAAAACGTTAGCACTCACAGAGACCATAAGAAAAATAATTTAGTGCTTGGGCAGAATTTTTTCAAAAGTTTTGTATGCCTCCTTTCCGAAACATTGTTCCTACTGCAACCATACCAATGGACTAACAGCTTGGAATTACTCTTGAAATTTAGTATTTACAGAGTAAAAAAATTATATATTTTAGTGCCTTGTTAAATCTTGTTCTAATGCCTGTGACTCTGCTTGGCACGAAACTTTTTTTTGTTCATTACTATACCTATAGAGTAACAGTTTCAAACTACAACCAAATTGAAGTTTAAACATTTTTCTATTAGAAATAAATATAATTGTTTATTGGATGTGTTGCAAAATTAAGAACTTTAATTAACTTTGGGATCCAATACTGACAGCGAAAAATAAAAATTGACAACTACAACTTTCAGCATATGTAAATATGGTAACTGCAGATTATCAGATATACTGGATGTTCAAAATTAAATCAGTAAATTTTATTCACATTTCAACATGATGATTATTTGTTTATCCCTGAATACTTATCTAATAGGATATATTAATAATAGCATGAGACTTTGAGAAATGAAAAGTCTTGTGCCAAGCATTTCTAACATAGACGTGGCACTAATGTTTTTTCTAATATAAAAATGTTTAAGCTTCAATTTGGTTGTAGTTTGAAGCTGTTACTCGATAGGTATAGTAATGAACCAAATAAAACAAGGATTTGAAAAAGATTTAACAAAAATATATATTTTTCTTACTCCGTGAATTCTAAATTTTGTGATTAATTCGAAGTTGCCACTCCATTGGTATGGTTTCAGTACGAAAAATATTGCAGAGCAATGGGTCTATCTTCCACTTCAGATACCACTGTTGGAGGTCGTTTAATGCATTCTGCAAGTGAACGACACCCATCAGGTGGTCAGCTGCAGAGGAAAGCAAAGCCGTATCATCGGCGAACAGGGAGACTTTCACATGTTCGCTTCTTGGAATATATAGATAGATATTTATTTGCCATTAGAGTGTTACAAGGAACCCAAGGTTTTGTCATTAAAACTAAAAAATGAATAAACTATAACATAAAAATCTAATATTAAAAAAGACAGAAAACTTTTTCCTTGATATAAAAAAATGAGGATTTTTCCTTGATCAACAGACAGACAAGCAGACAGACAAGCAGACAGATATTTTTAACATATAGTATTAGTCACTACACAATTTACTCTCTGAGACGATTGCTATGCATCAAAATATTCCTTCAGGTTATAAAAACTTTTTTCGACTAAAAATATTTGTATTTTCTTCTTGAAAATATTGAAAGTTTCAGCAGATCTGATTTCTTGCGGCAGTTCATTATAAATTGAGCTTCCTGTACAGTAAGGTGACTTTTTGAATGTATTTGTACTGAAGTTTGAAATGTGAATTTCTTGTGCTTTCCTGGTCTGATATCTATGCACATCTTGATTAAGCGTCAATTTATTTTTATTTTTATGAATGAAGCAGGAAATTTCTCAAATATATATTCCGGTAACAGTAAGTATTATCTGTTTCTTGAAACTCTCCCTACAAGATTCTCTGTATTGCAAATTATATATGATTCTTATGATCCTTTTTTGTAGTACAAAAACTCTGTCAATATTAGTAGATTGGCCCCATATTATTATGTTATAACTCAAGATTGAGTAGACAAGTGAATAATAACACGTTTTCAACTCACTTTCATTAGTTTCTTTCTTCAATTGTAGAATAGCAAACGTATTTTTTGCAAGTTTGGAGCATAATGCGTCTACTTCTCGATGAAACGTTAGGTTACTATCGATGATTGTTCCAAGAAATTTTACGCGATAGCTGGTTTCAATATGGCTTATATTTGGCAGAATATTTGTCTTACTCAGTGAGAAAAAAAAACGTTTTTTTTACATTCATGATCAAATAATTTTTATGACACCACGATTTGAATTGCTTGATCACTATATCTGATTTAGTCTCTAGTTCTGCTAACTTGTTGGCGTGAATGATTATTATCTGATGTGTAGAGGGCGTATAATATAGGAGACAGTACTGCCCCCTGAGGAACGCCGGCCTCAATTTCTCTCGATTCCGAGAGAGAATTGTCGACCCTGACTTGAAATGTCCTACCCAAGAGAAACGACTTGATCCACTTGATCAAACTCAGTGGCAGGTGGAAATCTATTAGCTTAGCAAGAAGGCCTTCATGCCAAACCCTGTCAAAGGCTTTGCTAATATCAAGTAAAACAATGTGAGCGCTGTTATTTGAGTTTAAGGATTGAATCCACTAGCCTT
>JAFIRS010007407.1:0-25332 GCA_018342105.1 Gonioctena quinquepunctata | reverse complement strand
CCCCAAATTTTCGGATCTCGCAGCCGCACCCTACTGACAGGATCAACTCCCGAATTTCCCACGGGCCAAAGCCAGCCTCGTTGAATACTGAATTTATTTCGTTGATAGCCCTATGTATAGCAAACTGACACATACAAAGCCATTCTCGTCGTTTTCGATGGACAATACTGAGCCATACTGCGCCACTCTCGTCGTTTTCGATACACAATACTGCGTCATACTGGCCATTCTCGTCGTTTCGATACCAATACTGCGCCATACTGCGCCATTCTCGTCGTTTTCGATACCGGACAATACTGAGCCATACTGCGCCACTCTCGTCGTTTTCGATACACAATACTGCGTCATACTGCGCCATTCTCGTCGTTTTCGATACCAATACTGCGTCATACTGCGCCATTCTCGTCGTTTTCGATACCAATACTGCGTCATACTGCGCCATTCTCGTCGTTTTCGATACCAATACTGCGCCATACTGCGCCATTCTCGTCGTTTTCGATACCAATACTGCGTCATACTGCGCCATTCTCGTCGTTTTCGATACCAATACTGCGCCATACTGCGCCATTCTCGTCGTTTTCGATACCAATACTGCGTCATACTGCGCCATTCTCGTCGTTTTCGATACCAATCCTGCGCCATACTGCGCCATTCTCGTCGTTTTCGATACCAATACTGCGCCATACTGCGCCATTCTCGTCGTTTTCGATACCAATACTGCGCCATACTGCGCCATTCTAGTCGTTTTCGATACCAATACTGCGCCATACTGCGCCATTCTCGTCGTTTTCGATACCAATACTGCGTCATACTGCGCCATTCTCGTCGTTTTCGATACCAATACTGCATCATACTGCGCCATTCTCGTCGTTTTCGATAGACAATACTGCACCATAAACCCCAATTTACCCATGATCAAAGCCACGGTGGGCCAATCCCCAAATTTTCCACGGTCCAACCCCCACATGTCCCTTTGGGCCAACGTCACGGTGGGCCCACACCCAACTGTTCCCACGGGCCAACCCCCAAATTTTCCACGGGCCAACGCCACGGGCCAATACAACAAATTTTCCACGGGCCAACGCCACGGGCCAATCCCCCAAATTTTCCCACGGGCCAAAGCCACGGTCCAACCCCACATGTCCCTTTGGGCCAACGTCACGGTTGACCAACTCAACCCGACACATCCCAACTCAACCCAAATACGGCCGTTTGCACCCCACTAGATGGACCAATCGCCGAAATTCAGCCGTTGACGTCCACATTCCGTCGCCAAATCGAACGCCTTATCTCAGCACAGGCCGTTTGGCGGTGTCTTTTCTCCCCGTTCCAGGCACCTATGCCACGCACCACTGTTTCAGCGACGTACGCACCCATTAGCAGAATCAATCCCCGAATCGCCACCAAACCTCCACCGCCGTCTGCGGCCACCCCGTCATGAACCCACCAACGACCGTTGAAGTATACATTCCGTCACCAATCGACCCAAAGCTATCCAACGGTGCCTTGAAGTCTGACGTTGCCATTTTGACCTTTGAAGTCTACCGACGCCGCCAGGATTACGTCATGGAACACATTCCCCAGGTGGGCCAACCCCCAATTTACCCCCAATCCACAGCCACTGGCCAACACTCATACGCTCACCTATGCCACGCGCCATTGTTTCAGCGACGTACGCACCTGTCTATAAATAGAATTGATCCCCTGAGCCAGAAGTGACATGGTCTCAAGTGACCCCATCCCTGCTTTCCTGGAAATTGAATAATTGTTTTGTATTAGTGTCTTCAATTTTCGTTTCTCAATACGTTTTCTGGTTATTTGCTTACTAAGATTGAGAAAGTGCACATAACCTCAAATGTAGTTAACAATAAAATTCAGAAAACGTTATATTTCACTTCTTATTCTAATACGTGATAATATTTGTATATCTAGGTCTGGAAGAGACTCCTAAGGAAAGCAAACATAAGTATGTATAGTGAAAGCTCGTATTACTCCCGAACATAATGTGAAACAGAAGTGTTACTCTGTAACAGCTGTATGTGATGAAGCTGAAAAGATCATTATCTCTGCAGAATGTGAAGATTGCGCAGAACATTTAGGTAGATATTAGTTATGGGTAAAGTATTACTTAGCGAGCGCTAACTTGTTGGAAAAAATTGTAACTTACCCATTTTTGTTTCATGAATACAAGTCTGAAATCAAAACGTGGTCATGTTTCATCTTTAAAATATCATAATTATATTATTGTTTTCAATTTCTTTCAGGTGGATGTAAGCATGCAATAGCTTTTATAGCTTGGTTGCACAGGCGTAGCGAAGACCCTCCCTCTACTAGTATCGACTGTTATTGGAAGAAGTCCAAATCGTCCATGATAGGCACAACCCTAAAGTATATTAAAGCAGAAGAATTAGGTAGTAGTTCAAAAACCAAACCTGCTCCATTAGCAAATAGTCAAAGCCATCTGTCAACTCTAACAAACCATAGCAGAAGCATTGGTCACATGAAAAATCAACTCATAAAATACTACAAGGAACTAAGCAAAATAAAGAAATAATCCATCCATCAATTAATAAATACACTACCAAATAACCAGCGAATGCCACATAGTTCATCAACTATCGCAAGAGTACAATGATGGAGATATCATCTTGCAATGAAGCCAATCGAGCTACAATTGATCAGAATGACTGTCCTTTGTGGCATGAGCTGCGGTATGCTAGGATCACTGCTTCGAAGATGCAGGAAGCAGCACAGCAGAGTTTTCGAAGGCACTTCAACTGAAAGTATAATGGAAGCAATCGAAGTAAAGGTAACAGAAGCAATGGAAAGAGGGAGTTTGTAGAGAAACATGTATTAAGAGAAGTTGAAAAAAAAATGGAAATGAAAATGTATGAATGTAATTTAATCTTAACACTAAGCTACCACAATGGTAAAAAAATCGATCCCAGTGGCAATTTCCTTTTTTTCTTTTCAAGTTCAAGCTTAGTGTCCCATAACAAACGTAAGTGTTTTTTTGAAAAAAAAATTAATGAGACGCGGCCTAAGTACGTGAAATTTGACCCATTGGCCGCGTGCGACAAACGTGGAGTCTCAATCCCACTTGCCTGTTCCTGTCGACATGTCCACGCAAGTATCGTCCAAATAGAAAAGTCGGGCAGGACAGGAACACTCACTTAGTTGGGACTCCGGTCAAATCGAAAAAGGAATCCTAAGCAAATTGTGAAAATAAATCTCAAGAAAGGAGAGATAGAGGCTGCTGACGGCAACTCAGCTATAATTGTCTAGAAATGGGAAGACAAAAGACAAAAGCGGAATAACTGCCGAGACACGCGGCTTTTATTGAAAATAAGCTGAAACGCCTTGTTTATGCCTCACGGCAGCCAATATGTTGAACCCCAATTACCCCGTATTTGGCGCATCTCCTGATGGCGAGAGTATTGATTATAGTATTGAAGTCAAATGTCTATAATCTGGAAAACCATGATCAGATATGTTTCAGGAGAAAATGTTATATCCTCAGAATTTATGGCTCCTGATCAAATAAGAAAAGAGGATTTTTCTGTGTTGAACATCATGATTTCTAAAAATCGAAGGAAGTTCATGATACCCTATCTCCCTTATATTCGAAATCTGAATAGTTCACTAGATGACAATGATATATTTTCAATATATTTTTATGTACTTTTGACAATAGGGGTAATTTGAAAAAAATGTGTTTATTTCACAAGCCAAAAACTTAACAGGACTTTCTGAGTTTCTTCATAGGCACCAACTTTCATCGACAATATTTCTCAAACCAATTATAAAGTTTTCTTGAAAATCAACCAAGTTTGGACATGTTTATATAGACATTCTTTTACATAGGTAGTTATTATTGAATAAAAGGGAGGTTGGGAAAGAAGTATTTTTCAGTGTATAATTTTTTAAATTTAATTACAAAGCTTGGTTAACCAAGCTTTGTAATTAAATTTAAAAAATTATACACTGAAAAATACTTCTTTCTCAACCTCCCTTTTGAAACAAGAGTGTATTCACTTCGCTAGTCTCAAACTCTTGATTATTGGAATAGTTGTGTTCAGTTCAGGATATGGAGTACAAGTGACAGTAACGAGTTTATTGTGGGTTATCAGAATTGTTCTGAAATTGTTATCAATGAGCCAAGTTACTTGTAAACTATATTCATAGTAGTTGGAGTTTGTATTTAAAAAGACGGTTTTTTCTGAGTGTGCCACATACCAATATGAAGAAAGATGAAACACTTGGAAATTTAATCCATTTTTTTATTAAAACATTCTGCATATTATTATGTCCAAGCTATTACTATTGCTTCATTTATTATTGGAACTAAGCAGTGATGTACACATGCGTGAGGCAACAACATATGAAATTCTCTCAATCTGTTTATAACACGCTCTACATAAATTCTCAATGCTGCTATTATTTAAGACTGCTCCACCTCATGCTCAGTACTTGCTGTAGGCTTGACTGAAGAAGGCCGTATCAGGGTACATTCTTTTTTTCTATCAAGTCTTTAAAGCCTCTGGCTGCCATAACTGCTGTGTTTGGAGGTATACTTCCTAGATATCTACAATAATGATGTCAGAAGCCCTTTCTCGATATATTATCGCATCCTGAAGCCTCAGATTTAATCGAATTTAAACATTCTGCGATTTCATATTCTGTAGTTGATGATAATTCGAAGGTTACGTTCTGAGAGGTAATGATCTATTTATCTAACAACCGACTTTGTGCCTCCGTTTTATCTATACTGGGTATGGAAATAAAACGCGAGTTGATATCCTGAGCCTTTTTCAGTTCAGGAGGGATTTCATATTAGTTTTTTTTACCTACAATTTTCAGAGTTCTGAGCCGATTCCAAGTTATTTCACTGTTGTTCTGGCGTAACGCGAATTGGACATAAGTCTTTTTTATGTAACATTTTTGAATCTTTTGTAAGCTGTATCTCTCAATTTGATCGTCTTTTATCGTTGTCGTTAGCTAAGGTTTTTTTTACACTCTAGCTTCACGAAAAGGAAGATTGTTATTAAATTTTCTGTGAAAAAATTTACCATGTCGTTGACTCCGACTAATGTGTAGATAATAGTAGAGGAGACCGTGAGAGGTCGACCTTCACCGATCTGATAACTCGATGCGACATATTTTCTATCAAATATAATTTATAAACAAATATGCCCATGATAACTTGCCTATCAAAAAGTGTTCATAGCTATTTTTGATTGAATTAATTTTAATCAATTTTCTTTCATCACCTTCACTCTTTTGATAACCGAATGAGTTTCACCTCAACTGATAGTTTTTAACACACAAAATATGCCTAGGTAGGCTTGCCTACTTATTTCTGTGCATGGCTACCTGGCAAGCAGATGTGAACAGGTAAGTCAATATGGGTAACTACACCGATCTGTTAACCAATCGAAATTGATAGCATAGGTAAGATAATTTAATTACAAAACCAATCGTATAGGCTTGCCTGCAAAAAATCGTACTTAAAATATCATTGCCAAGCTATGAAGTTTTAGAATTTTAGCTATTTGATAAGTGCGAGAGAGAAAGTAGAGCGTCCGCGGTCCGTGTGATAGAACAGGACACAACATAGCAGCCGCACGCTACCTGACCCTTGAATGTATCCGAGTGCGCATGCTCGTGTACATGTGAGTGACAGTGACAGCATTTATTTACAGTCGACAGTAATTTTGAACTCTTTTATATGCTTTGTAATAAACGCTTTTAACAACATAAATGTATTAAATTTTATTTTTCTATATTGATGATTTTTTCAATTTATTATACTAAAATTTTAAAAGTAACACTTATTCTTTTCCGCTTTACGGCATTTATTTGATTTTAAATGATGAAAAAAATTTTTTTTTTTTAAATTTTAATTTTTAAAAAAAAAAAATTTTGAATTTTTATTTTTTTTTATTTATAATATATTAAATTATTTATTTTTGATTATTTCATAGCTGTAAGTATATATAGTGTGGAATAATACAAAAATTATGATCGAAATCAGAGTTATAATAAATTAGAGTTCAAAATTACTGTCGAATGTAAATAAATGCTGTCATTGTTACTCACATATACACGAGCATGCGCACTCGGATACATTCAAGGGTCAGGTAGCGTGCAGCTGCTATGTTGTGTCCTGTTCTATCACATGGACCTCGGACGCTCTACTTTCTCTCTCGCACCTATCAAGTAGCTGAAATTCTAAGACTTTATAGCTTGGCGATAATATTCTATGTACGATTTTTTGCAGGCAAACCTATGGATTGGTTTTGTAATTAAATTATCTTACCTATGATATCAATTTCGATTGGTTAACAGAACGGTGTAGTTACCTATATTGACTTACCTGTTCACATCTGCTTGCCAGGTAGCCATGCACAGAAATAAGTAGGCAAGCCTACCTAGGCATATTCTGAGTGTTAAAAACTATCAGTTGAGATTAAACTCATTCGGTTATCAAAAGAGTGAAGGTGATGAAAGAAAATTGATTAAAATTAATTCAATTAAAAATAGCTATGAACACTTTTCGATAGGCAAGTTATCATAGGCATATTTGTTTATAAATTATATTTGATAAAAAATATGTCTCATCGAGTTATCAGATCGGTGAAGGTCGATCTCCCACCGGCTCTTAGACTATAACATCCCATTTAAAATTATTAATATGTACATAGAATGCATCTTTATCAAAAATTTTCCAATCACGGTATTTTATAAATTTGAAAAATTGTTTTGAAGTTTTTTCAGTATTTTACAAGGAATAGCACAGTGCTCGAAACCATTATGCAAATTTGTTACTTCACAAATAGGAGCATTCTCATTGACAGAGGTAATTATGACATCAAGTAAGGTTTGACTTGTTTCGTAATTCTAGTTGGCTCAACAACCAGTTGGATCAGATCATAAGACTCTAAAAAGTTCTGATAGTATGATGCATTAAGTTTGTCTAGGAGAAGGTCTTTGTTCAAATCCCCAAGAATAACGATTTCATCACATTCGGGTAGAAGTTGAGAAACAGTATTATGAAGACAGCCAAAGAAGTCTAGACTGCTCTATGTTTCGTGTTACTTCTCTCAAAATAACTTCATATCTGATAGTATTTCGTATGTAAAAAAGAACTCCGGCACCTCTACCATCTCTATCAACGCGTTCCAGTTGGTACTGTTCAATAAAAAAAGGGCTAAAATCGACATATTCATGCAGCCATTTCCGAATACATCTACATTTCTGGACACTATATAATTCTCAAGAGCATCAAACCCTGTGAAAATTGATCTCAAATTGAGGTGAGCGAACAGCATAACTTTGAACTGTGAAAATACTTATAGATGAACACAATGAGCATTGATAACACTATAATTATATGTGCCAACTTATGTCATATGTTCATCTATTAAACCAATCTCCAACTCATATTGAATGGAAATTTGTTCCAACAAAAATATAATATTTATTTGAATCGAACAACGGAAATATATTATTTCAAATTGAGGAATATTATATTGGTTGAATTATATGCGCTAGATGGCGAAGCGTTCGCACGACTGACCTGACTTAGATAATGTTACCGAATAGCAAGCAAGATGATTGTTGCGACGTCTGGACTGAAATGAATGGTGCAGGCTTTCATGCCCTGTTGCCATATTTGTCAATTCAGTGAATTCACAAAAAAACAAAATGATCACTCATTTGAGTAAATATTTTTGGTGATAAATCAGCTTATTTTGTTCAATTGACATTCTTTTGAATTTATCTCATCAATTCGATATTAATACTTTTTGTAGTTCTGATTATTCGATTTAACAAAATAATTACATGGTTGAAAAAGCAATTCTGTCAAAACGAGTAATGTCGAATTGGATATTTGGTTCATGCAAATTCGTTTCTATTGATTGAAACTTCAAATTAGATCGAAAACCAAGAAATTATTTTACTCATTTCGAGATACTTTTATTTGTTCGATTCAAATAAATTTTATTTGATTCAACAAATTGTTTTTTTTTCCTGTGTAGATAAGACAAGCTATAGTTATAAATGAATAAATACAACACAGTAAACATGAAGGTGCCCAGGAACTATAGTATATACATACAAATAGTCTAAATAAAATGTGATTGAAAGACATTTCACAATAAAAATAATTACTTCAACACATCGTCATTTGAAAAAATATGTAAGTACCACCCAAAAAATATACACTGTACGCTAGTGGCGATGGTATGGTCGATTTTTTCGTAAAAAGGATATTAGGAGGTGAGATTAGTTGAAATTCCTCCAGATTTTTTATCAGAACATAAATTTATCTTCGGTATACTTTTTCCTGAAAAATTTTTAGCATTGAAAAATTCGAATTTGTATCACTTTTGAAGCCATCCGTTATTAGTGGAGTAGAATCTCTGCTACATATTATGTAGATAGGACGAGTCATAGTTATAAGTAAATAAATACAACACAGTTTTCGTAAAGGTACACAGGTACTATAGTAAATACATACAAATAGTGTAGATGAAATGAGGCATTTTACAATAAAAATTATTCTATCAACACATCGTCATTTGAAAAAACATGTAGGTACTTTAACATAATGTTAATTCCAATCCCATAAAAATTTTGAGAATATACAAAAAATATGAGAACACTCTAGCAAGACACGAACATTTTTAAAAGAGATTATCAAAATAAACACGGTCGCGCATTGCCCACTTCAATTGTGAATTCATCTACTATGTAAAAACACTTTTCTGATACAAAAAGTTTCGATTTTCTTTTGATGTGAGATAATCTTCATATAATTCAGCGGTAGGTTGAATATATATTTATATTCTTCACTCGCGCCTTCCACCAGGAGACCAGTTTCGGGGTATTTGCCCCTCATCATTACAGGATAGGTCAATCAGTTAATTTTGATCGTTTCATGCGGGTTCGCATACTTTATTCATTGTCTGCTCGACCTACCATATACTGATGAGGAGGAAATATTCCGAAACCGGTCCACATGTGGTCAACCCAAGTGAAGTGGTTAATATTAATCCATTTCGCAACAAACATTTGCAAAGTAACCTTGGAGGACTTTGCACGATTATCCATCAGATCTAATCAAACGTCCGTCGAGGAATTATCCAGGAAAGTACTTGTTTTCTGATGGATATCAGACCAACATACCTATTGTATAGGTATTTGTGTGAGCTGTTTTGAGGAAGGAGACATTTTCATTTCCAATGAATATATTTCCATTGAGTATTGAAATTGATATGTATGATTCTAAAAACAAAAAATGAAATAGCAACATTTATGTTCATTGATACGTTGTATCTCCACTGATTAATTGATATGATGTGTCATTTTCAGGGTATATTTCAATGCATCCCAACAAAAAAAAAATTGTCAACTGGATAATCGAAATATAACTTTTCTCATAACTATTTCCATTTTATTTTAAGTTCGTCTTTATAAAATAAAAAGAAATAAGATTTGGCTAACAATATTTGAATTGATTGAGGAAATTACTAAACAAAACATCTACAAGAAAAAAATGAAGAGACTGTGTCAATTCTCATAGAAGCTGAAAATCTTATAAAAATGGAAACAACAAGGAGGAATATGTTGAATTCTATTGAAATTTTTATTCGGGAAAATATGAAAAATCAACAAAAAGAGATGAAAAATAGGAAGCAGTTATCTGAAATGCAACCAAAGTTCCAAATTAACGAAAAAAAGAAGAAAAAGTCACAGAGAGGGAAGCAATTAGTTCTGAGGGTAGGGATATAGCAACAAACATATGTAATAATTGAATCACACATGTTCAATTCAGTCCATATTGAAACCAAATGCCAATGAAAGTTAAATAATTGAAACTGTTTTGGAAAATAGTAGAGACTTCAGTGGTAATGATGTTATTCTCTGGCCTGAAACATGTCATAAAGATATCATCGAATATTTTGTGAATGAAGTTAAGCATATCCAAACCCTTATTATCACAGAAGCCAACCAGCATGATTAGAGTCTTGATAATAGGGAGGAAAATAGATACATTTATAACAGAACCTAGATTCATTAAAAGGAATATATAAACTGGGACTGAACAAATGTCCAGTTTTTTTGTGTACAGAAATTGTTATGAAGTGGGTGGAGCCATACAACATTCTATATCAATTGTTGTTTGAGTAAGGGAATAGCAAAGTATATACAAAATTATTATTTTGATGCAATTCAAACATGAAACAAACTATTCTGCCAGTTTTTATATCCCCGAATATCATAAGTTGTACGGATTGACATCTGCTAGATACAAGTGTTACCGGGAAAAATTCATATATTATTAAACGGGCAAAATATGATTGACATCAGTTCAACTTCACTGTGCGCCAGTGAACATTGGGCAAATATGGAACAAATAATGATTAGCCCACG
This sequence comes from Gonioctena quinquepunctata, assembly GCA_018342105.1. NCBI lineage: Eukaryota > Metazoa > Arthropoda > Insecta > Coleoptera > Chrysomelidae > Gonioctena > Gonioctena quinquepunctata. The sequence goes on along the minus strand of JAFIRS010007407.1, from coordinate 14,892 downwards.
ATACAGCATACTTTCTCACAAGCACGGAGTAATTATAATCCTTGTAAAAAAGTGTTATTGGAAAATTTACCAAATAGAGTTTCCGTTTGAATGATCTGCTATCCCATTTGAACAAAACACTGATATAATTTGTCTTTGTAGATCACCAAATAGCAATATGATTGGGTTTTTCATTCAACTGTCCTATTTATTAGCGAAAGTTACCGAAACAAGTATTCATATGTAGTACTTCAACATTGATAACCCAACGGGAAATATTAACCCAATGATGCTTCATGACATGATTGAATCATATGGAATAATATCTCTCTTTGATGAGCCAATAAGAATTGGACATCTAGGTATTGCAAAACTATAAGTAGGATATACTATATATTGTATAACATTAGTAGAGACAGACAGCTCCGTCCTTAGTAAGTCCGATCTAGGCTTATCTGATCTTCATTCAAAAACTGTTGACTGAAAGAATAAAATAGAGGAGATATCCACTTACACTGATGAAACTGACGCAACTAATGAATTTCGTAAAATTACCGATCTCTCCCTAGCTGGTGACAATGAGTTCTTGAAAAACTTTGTTATTACCACGTTTCCAATATAAATGAAACCTTCGGTGTTTTCTTGGAACATTTTCATTGTTGCTTCGGAGCACCTCTACCTAATTGGTCGAGGAATAAAACTCTCGATGAACTCACTAAAAAAAAAGGAAGATCTTAAGCACATGAATTATCTGAGAAACTGAGAAAAAAATAACCACTGCATATAAGATAGTGAAAAAATTGTAGAAAAAAATTCAAGAAAAATTAATCATTGTATGAAAAAAGAATTATCAAGCAGCTAACTGGGAGTAAACGTTTAGTCCTGATTCATAATCGGAAATTCATCAGTAGGTGGAGTAGACATCGCGAAGGAATTTGGAGAATACTTCTCAACGATACCTGAAGCATTTTCCGGTAAATTATTAAGGCAGTTGCACGACAATGGCATATGTTAATTGAACGATATTTTGGAAAATATCCTGATCTTTCCAAAATTGCTGCTCTAGTTCCCATACTGAAAAATAGCGACAGCAAAAATAAAGAGAATTATTGTCAAATATCGCTTATGAGTATTTTCAAATAGTTTTGAAAAACTTATATCTCTTAGAATCAATGATTACCTGGAAACATTCGATCTGATGACAGAGTGCCAACATGGAATCAGAGAAAATCACTCGACAGAAACTACAACGCTCAATTTAACGCAACATATACATGAATTAAATGACGAAAAAAAATATTGTAGGAAGTTTTCTCGACACTTTGAACACTAAATTATTAGCAGGGAACGACGAATATATATTTCCAGGTGAAACGGATTGAAGTTATGTCAGATGAGTTGCTTGGAACAACAGGTACCAATCAAGGCAGCCTTCTTGGACCACTAATTTTTTATTATATGTGAATGATTTTCCTGGTTACATGAGTTATGGAAAAATATACCTTTACGCAGATGGCACGTCTATCATTCTATCAAGTGAAACATACACAACATATATAACCTCAATCTCAATTTCCGAAACATCTTTAGACTTGGCCAGTTAGACAAAATTCTTGGGAACAATGATTGACTCACTCTTTACATGGAGGAACATAAAGATTTTATATGTGAGAAATTGAATCAATTGTATTAACTGATAAAATCTGTTATATATATATATATATATATATATATATATATATATATATATATATATATATATATATATATATATATATATATATAGGGTGTTATGTAATAAGTGACCACAGGATTATTCCCTAGTTATTAATAAAGTGGTTCATATAAGCATGGGTCCGCAAGGCCTTCATTTCTGATAAAAAAGGTGTTAAAAATGTATTTTTATTTTGTTTTTTCGTTAATAATTTTTAAAATAATGTCGATATTTGGACGAAAATTGGTATTTGGGGATTTTTCAATATGAGAAATTTAAATTTGATCTTAGTTTGGCCCTTAATGGTAGGGGGCGCCGCCTACAGGTATTTGTCTCTTTTGGAGAGTCACAACTTTGTCGTGCATGAATGTATCACATTTTCAAGAAAAAAATTCATCCCTCCATTATTTTCACGTGAAAAAGGTATGTTTTCCAAAAGTCGCTACAAGCAGCCGTTTTCGAAATATTTTAATTCAAATTAATCGATGCATCCAATCTTCTTCTCATTGATTCGCGAACTCTTTGAAAATAAAAGTATCAAGTAGGCTAGTAAGTTCATTTCAATGTTTTTTTCGTACTGTCATGTCAAAAATAATATTTTGACGCATGGTTAAATAGTTTTATTTATAATTATTGTGATTATTTATTGATAAATAGTAAACTTCATCAATGCAGAGTATGCTGACATACATTTTACATACGGACTTGCTAACGGAAATGCATATGAGGCTAGACTTTTGTATCAGAAGCGTTATCCGCACCGCACAACTCCTACTTCAGAAACGTTCTCAAGAATTCACGCTCGGTTGAGGGAAACAGGAAGTTTTGAGAAAGCTAGTCATCTGTCGGTTGCACATTGGACAGCAAAAACCTCAGAAACCGAGGAAGGAGTTCTTAATCTGGTAGGAGAACACCTGGAAATAAGCTCCAGAAAAATAGCACTGACGTTGAACATTTCTCATGTTCTGGTATGGAAAATTTTAATTGATAACTTGTTATATCGCTACCATATTCAAAGAGTTCAGGCACTACTCCCTCGTGACTTTCCGTTACGTATCAACTTCTGTCGTTAGTTTGTCCAATGCCTCTTTCAGAATCCTTCATTTGAAAATCAAATTCTGTTTTCGACGAAGCAAATTTCTCACGCAACGCTATACGCAATTTTCACAACAATCATTTGTGGTCAGAGGAAAACCCCCATGCGTTATAGGAATCAAATTTCCAAGAACAGTTCTCTCTTAACGTGTGGGCAGGAATCCTTGGAGATTATTTCATAGGTCCATTCTTTATGCCGGGAAGATTAAACGGAGAGAGATATCGTCATTTTTTTGAAGAAAATTTGACTATTTTACTGAAAGGTGTGCCGCTTGGACTTGGAAATGTGGTTTATGCATGACGGTGCCCCGGCACATTTTAGCATCCTAGCGCGAGAATTTTCAGATCAAACTTTCAGCAACCGCTGGATAGGTCGAGGAGGGCCTCAACCATGGCCCTCTAGGTCACCAGACCTTAACAGTTTTTATTTATTCCTGTGGGGACATCTAAAATCTTTAATTTACCAGACACCTATCCAAAATGAAGAAGAATTAAGTGATTGAATAATCAACTCTTGTAGAACGATTCAAAATACTCCAGGAATTTTCAAAAGAATGCGCGAATCAATGAGAAGATTGGATGCGTGCATACAGGAGATGGACATTTCGAACATTTATTGTGATTTTGATTTAGATTTATATCTAGTGTTCCGTTGTTCATTTTTGTTTAAACATTAGCGTTTGAAATGTTTCTATATTGAATTAAAAAAAAAGTTTTCAAAATTGTTTCACTTTTTGACAAACACTTGCATCAATTAATTTATATCAAAATATGTCGAAAAAGACTGCTTGTAGCGACTTTTGACGTGAAAATGATGGAGAAATCGATTTTTCTTCTAGAAAATGTGAAACATACATGCACGACAAAGTTGCGACTTCCAAAAGAGACAAAAACCTATAGGCGGCGTCCCCTATAATTAAGGGCCAAAGTAAAATAAAATTTGAATTTCTCATATCCAAAAATCCCCAAATATCAATTTTTGCCCAAATATCGACATTATTTTGAAAATTATTTACGAAAAACCAAAATAAAATAGTATATTATGCAATGAGCACAAAATTATGCCCATTTTGCACGAGTATGAAATTTGCAGCACGAGCCGAAGGCAAGTGCTGCAATTCATACGAGTGCAAAATGGCCATTTCGTTGCGAGTTGCATACTATACTTTTTCTATGACAACATATCGTTCACGTTTAATACATGCATACATGGCAAAAAAGATATAAACTGATGATATTTCATTACTCCGAATTCGCCGCTAATGGGCTCTCTATCAGAATTAAAATATAAATTGAAGAAATATGTAAATATTTTCTTTATTGCTATTTCTAATAGATACACAGAAATGGAAGCCTATAAATGTATGTATGTATCTAATTGAAGTTGAATGTGCAATTATTGAATATCATATTTGGAGAACTTGATTGCTGAATACTTAATTCTTTTCGAAATTGATAATTTGTCGACGCTGAAGTAGACGGCTTCTCGCGATTTTCCATTTCTAAATTCGTTGGTATGCCTGATGGTATGTTCTGTATTGCATTTGCAATTTTATTTGCTATGTCAAGCTTTCTTTTCTTCGATTCATCAATATATCCCTCAGAGACTGTAGTAGATTTCCAGCCAACGTGGCGTTTTAACGTGGTTATGTCATCTCCAGCATCAACAAGAATTGTTTCGGAGGATCGGCGAAAGCAGTGCCCAGTATATAATTCGTAATTTGGCGATTTTAAATACTTGGCAATGTCTTTCCCCATAGCTCCAAACTTATTCAGACCTATTCTCTGAATGGTACACTTTCCTCTTTGATAATTAATGAAAAACCATAGACCATAAGCATTTTGAGGGCGAAGATTTGCGTATTTCTTATAAATTTCGTAGAATTCGCCAGTTACAGTAAAATTTCGTACTATTTTGGTTTTACTGTCTGGTATTGTTACTAAAACAGCTGAACCAAGATAATTGAAATGAGTAATTTTCATTTGATCTAATTCATGTCTTCTACATGCACCCATTACTCCCATAACTAATGCAACCTACAATGTAAATTAGTTTACTTAAACATATTTTTCATCAAATGGAAATATGAAACTTACTTTTGTTGCCAAATGTATTTGATCTGGAGCCTGTTCAATGAAATTATCGATGTCATTTGCTGTAAAGATCTTTGACTTTTTGGGTTTGTAGCCGTTAGACTGCCACTTGAGGAATGCTTTCAGTTTCAAATATTTGGCAATATCTATATCATTATAGATACTAAGAGTCGTTCTCAGCATTGAGAAGTGTGACCACAAAGTGGAACTTTAAAATTTTTTGGCTAAGTCGCCAAAATAAGCCATTAAAACGTTCTTGGAAAACGATTTTGTCTTTTGATCTACCTTCCATTCCAAAAAAAGGTTATAAGCGCGTTGATACATACTCTCCGACGTTTCCGGTAATAAATTCAGTGTTGTTACCTTCGCTGCTTCTATTATGTTTGGAGGTGTCAAATCTAAGTCAATATCACTATCAGTTTCCATTTTAATTGATAGTTTTTATGGAAAACAACTATGAAATTACTCGTTACCCACTAAAACTTTGACAGAAACGATCTGCTGACATTTCATCAATTTGTCGCTGGACGTCATAATTTGACAAGCCGTAGTCGTCGTGATTTTAGAGTGAACCTAGACCTAACACGAAATATTCCATTTCGCATTTGTTGCTTAGCAACTTGCCTAGCAACCGATGCAAAAATGAAATTCTGTACAAAATGTGCTTGTTTATGATTGAAGTTACGGTTATAAAATGAACATTGATCGAGGTTGTCGTAGAAAAATAAATTTTTAACACCCTGGATATCGAAAATGAAGGCTTTGCGGACCAATGCTTATATGAACTTTCCACCTTATAAATAACTGAGGAATCGTCATGCAAAAAATCGGACACTCATTATATATATATATATATATATATATATATATATATATTATACATGTATATATATATATATATATATATATATATATATATATATGAAAAGCATTAAATTATAGATAGTGCGGTGAAGTTCAGACCTAATATCGTGGAATTTCATGCACATTAACAGGTCACCAACAGATGTCAGCATAGGCCAACCCACGACACCAATAGTCGTACTCCTAGTGCGTTCAGAGTAACGCAAAACAAATAACTGGATGAAGAGATATTAGATACGAATCCAAGAGAGCATCACCATCCGCCAACAGCTGTTTCATGGTTTCCCAATCATCAGGACGGCTTGTGGTCTCTCTCAAATTCGTATCAAACATCTCGTAGTGCTAAACCTACCGGCAAGTACGAAAATGTGGAAAGCATCAAATTATAGATAGTGACATCGATAATCTGTGCGGTGGAGCTTAGACCTAATATCGTGGAATTTTAATGGCACGAAATTTCGTGCACATCAACAGGTCACCAACAGATGTCAGCATAGGCCAACCACGACACCAATATCGTATGCTAGTGCGTTCAGAGTAACGCAAAACAAATAACTAGATGGAGAGAAATTTGTTACGAATCCAAGAGAGCATCACCATCCGCCAACAGCTGTTTCATGGTTTCCCAATCATCAGGACGGCTTGTGGTCTCTCTAAAATTCTTATCAACAAATTTATCTTTCTCTCGTTATTTGTTTTGCGTTACCCTGAACGCACTAGGAGAACGACTATTGGTGTGAGCAGGTCTGAACTTCACCGCACAGATTATAGGTGTCACTATCCATAATTTGATGCTTTTCACATTTTCGTACTTGCCGGTAGGTATAAGCACTATGATATATTTGATACGAATTTAAAAGAGACCACAAGCCGTCCTGATGATTCGGAGACCATGAAACAGCTGTTGGCGGATGGTGGGCTCTCTCGGATTCGCAACAAATTTCGCTTCCTCTCGTTATTTGTTTTGCGTAACTCTGAACGCACTAGGAGTACGACTATTGGTGTCGTGGATTGGCATATGCTGACATCTGTTGGTGACATATCAATGTGCACAAAATTTCGTGACATTAAAATTCCACGACAACAGGTCTAAGCTTCACCGCATCCAAGAGAGCATCACCATCCGCCACCAGCTGTTTCATGGTTTCCCAATCATCAGGAAGGCTTGTGGTCTCTCTCAAATTCGTATCAAATATCTCTTAGTGCTAATACCTACCGGCAAATACGAGGTGCTGAGATAAGCATCAATTATAGAATAGGCCAATTCACAAAATGTCGTTTAGTGCGTTCAGAGTAACGCAAAACAAATAACGAGAGAAGGTAATTTTTTTTACGAATCCAAGAGAGCCCACCATCCGCCTACAGCTGTTTCATGGTTTTCCAATCATAAGGACGGCTTGTGGTGTCTCTCAAATTCGTATCAACAAATTTTTTTTTCTCTCGTTATTTGTTTTGCGTTACCCTGAACGCACCAGTAGAACGACTATTGGTGTGAACAGGTCTGAGCTTCACCGCACAGATTATAGGTGTCATCTATAATTTGATGCTATTAACATTTTTGTACTTGCCAGTAGGTATAAGCACTATGAGATTGTCAGTAATGACCGCAATACATGATAAAAATTAATAATCATAAAATAATAATAAATCTATTAATAATAGCTACCCTTCGATTTGCTTATTATACCTGGAAACATAAATCATATATGCATGAATCCTTTTGTACAAGATATTTCCTTCGAAAATATCGATCGTTGGTCACCATGCCCCCTTAAGGTTGAGCGCCCATGGATAGTAAATCCCCTTCATGTTATATGTGAACGAGATTTACTATCCACTTCCATCCTCCCCCGCTCCTCCTTGGAGCGGTCCTCAACTCGCAAATGGCACGTTTGCGAAATTGAAATCGTACCTCCTGTGGTATGAAGTCAGCCTCTGAGTACTTTAAACCCCTTATTATCTGATTTTGTATGTTTACCTGACTTGTGCAGTGTGTGCACGGTGGTGCTGTACCTGATGGCTGTGTAAGTGTATGGTGTGTTGATCTTACGTGTTTTGTGTTGAGTTGTTACTCACCTGACGCGCCGGAGTGATACTCTCGGTGGTGGACGGTCGTTTTGGTAGACTGGTCGCGAATACTTTTCCCTTCCTCTAAACCTGGGATCGTCCAGGTTTAGGTTCGCGTGGATGTCTTGAATCACCGGGTTCGTGTGGGTGTCGGTCTTCAGGAACGTCGCGGTGGCGTGGTTCCGAAGATGGTCGTCAATGAAGTTCGGATTGACATTCAGAAGAATAGCTGGATTTTGGTCCTGTATGTTTGTGCGCATTGACCCCATGCAGCGGATGCATACAGGATGATGGGAAGGAGGATGGTCCTGATGAGGAGCAGTTTTAGCTGTAGGTCCATGTTGCTACTGCGTCCATGAGGGGTAGAGGTTCTTTCGGGCTGCTTTGCTAGTCCGAGCCTCCGGGCCACGTGTTGCCTGAATGTCAATCTTTGTCCAAGGTGACTCAAGGTATTTGGCCTCGTTTGCCCATGGGATTCGTTGGTCATTCATGATGACATGTCCTGACGGGGTTGTTCGCCTTCTGGTGAAAAGTATTGCTTGGCTCTTTTCCGCGTTGATCTTCCATAGGTTGAACCAGTCCTCAAGCTTGTCTGATTGTTCTTGCAGGTATCGGGTTACTTGCGTTGCGTTTACCGATCTGGCCACTAGTGCTGTGTCGTCCGCGTACAGCGCTAGCTTGTTGAAGTTGTCAGCAGACTTTGGGATGTCCGCCGTGTAGATGGAGAACAGGTGTGGGGATAAGACTGCGCCTTGCGGTACTCCTGCTTCTAGGGTCTCACTGCTGAGAGGACGCTGCCAACTTTACATTGGCACTGCCGTCCCCGCAGGAAGGAGTGTATCAGCTCAACTATGGGAGTGGGGTATCCGAGGTCTGTCATTTGGTGATTAAGCCATCGTGCCAGACCCTATCGGAGGCCTTGGATACGTCTAGGAATAAGGTCCTGTGTGGTGTCCCCTGCCCAGGTTGAAGCCTGTTACGGCAAAGTCCACTACCCCTCAGGACCTGCATTTCCGTAGAGTGTCCTTGTCGGAAGCCGAACTGCTCGTCTGGTAGGACGTTGAGTTCTTCCGTGAGTGGTTCCAATTGTCTCTGGATGACTGTTCTGCCACCCTGCCCATCGAGGGTGGAGGCTGATGGGTCGGTGGTTTTGCGGTATCACATGGTTCTTGTTGGGTTTGGGGATCATGATGACCGTGGCTTCTTTCCATGGTCGTGGAAAGTGTTGAGCCTGAGCACTGCATTGACGTGCTGGTCAAAGCAGCAATTCCTTTTCTCGGTAGAGCCTTAAGGCTCCCATTCGAAATTTGGTCTGGTCCGGTGCCCTGGGAGTAGCAAGGTTTCGGATGATGTCCTTGATTTCTTCTGGCGAAGTTGGTTCAAGGACGTGCTCGGCATCATGATCCGTCTTATTCTCCTGACAGTCTGACAGTCGGTTTCCATGTCTTCCACCCGTCGGTTTGGTTGACCTGGTTGTCTCTACACTGGCGTTCGAAAGGTCCGCAAATGCTTCTGCCTTTCGTTGTCAGTAGACTGACCCTCCCGTGGAGAGGCCACGGTTTCTTCTGCCTTGTCGAAGTACTTTCTGCATTCTCCATACAGAGTTGTCTTCTGTGCTCATTTCTGTCATCCTGTTTGTCCACTGCTGTGCTGGTGAGCTTTGAGTTCCAGCCGCAGTTGCCTGCCTGCCTGGTTCATTCTCCTCCCTTGTCTTTGGGAGCCAGTATTCTCTGGTATCTCTTTCAGGGCGCGCTCCCCAACTAGCTCCCCTAACCCTTGGGGTAAGTGCTAGTTGGAAGTTGAACATGGTTGCTTGGGTGGTCTTGGAGCTGCGTTCTATGGCTTCCTGATCGTTTGTTGCAACTGTATTGTTGCTCTTTCTGAAGTCTGTTTTATGTGTATTTGTGGGATGTGTCCATGGAGTCGTGTATGATTCTTTGAATCGGTTCCAGTCGGTCGTCTTCCTGGTGGCTGGTTCCCCAGGTTCCGCGTCCCCCTCTCCTATTGTTAATAGGATTGGGCTGTGGTCTGAGGAGCCCTCGTCTAATACTTCCATCCTCGGTGTTGGCTGGGATGGACTGTATCAGTGCTATGTCTAGGATGTCTGTGTATGGTTTGCTAGTCCGTGGTAGGTGGGTTCGAAGAGGGCTACTACTTCGATCGTTGGAGTCGGCCAGTAAATTCCCCAGATTTCGGCCTCGTGGATTGTTGTTTCGCAGTGCCATGTCTGTGACTTCGCGTAAAGTCTCCGATGGCTACGGTGGGTGATGATCTAAAATAGTTTTGCTAGGTCTCTCTTTGTATATTTCCCCTGGCGGGATATAGTTGAGATGATTCTAGCATTCCTATGTCTGATTTTTCACTTTTACTGCGACTGCTTCGCCCGAGATAGTTCTGGTTTCTCAGCCTCGTGTTGTTCGAGGCCGGTTCTATTAGCAGGGCTGAGCGCCTCCGGGTTTGGACCACCGGGTCTGTCTGCGGTAGCAGGTGAATCCTGGAAGATGGGAGTTCTTCTGGGGTTTCAGCGCTGTTTCCTGGATGGCGACGATGCCCACTTGTGTTCTGGATATCAGTTCGTGCAGCTCATCCTGAGGCGCTGTTAATGTTCCAGGAGCAGATTTCGAGTTTTTTCCGGAGGTTGTCTAAACATTTAAGATTTCCTGGGGGTCTGACTCTATTTGAAGAGCTCCAAGAAGTTGCTTCTTGAGCACCTCAGGGTGCCAACAGTTCTTGGTTGACTGTTGTGGTTGCCGTTGTCCTGTTGGGCCCCATTTTGGTGGTGCCCGGGTGCTTGGGGTTGGGGCACAGCATTCCTGGGTCCCCGCCTCCTTCGTGGTGGTTGGTATGTAGTTTGTCGTGGTGGCTGGTGGTTGGTGGGTGTGGGTCTTGTCGCTGGTTCGGGTTTGGGGAATTTGGGGGATCCCCCTGAAGCTGGCCGTGTGGTCCCCACAGTTGGCACAGGTGGCTGGCGCTTCTTGGTTTTCAGACAGGTCCGGGCCCGTGCTCTTCTCCGCACTTCACGCACCTGGGAATGGAATGGCAGCACCTTGTGCGTGTCCAAACCATTGACACTTGTGGCACTGGGAGACGAATCTTCCAGTCATCTGTCGTTGGGGTTCCACTTCACTTTAAGCATGACACAAGTGTCGCTTTGAAAATGTGGTTTTCTTTTCCTTGACTTTCACCAAAAATAGTGGAAGTGCCTTTTGGTGTGCCTGATGTCATCCATGACATTCCAGGACTGTAAGCCCCGAGTCCGGACGCTTTCCTCCACATCTTCCGGCTTTGCTTCCTCCGAATCCCCGGATCACAGCGTGCAGTGGTATTCTGACTTGAGAGAGTACGTGTAGAAGCTGTAGCCACCAGCTTCCAAGAACGTCGTGGTTGCCTCCACGTGCCCTCGTTTTCCGTATGGATGGTTATTCCATCGGACGTTAGCCCGCCTTCAGGAAGTTGATCTTCCTTCTGGCCATTTGGCGGAAAAGGTCTGCCACTTGTCCCTATTTCTGAGGACAATTGGGAGTGGTTTTGGATCACTTCCTGGGGAAGGGGGCCCTCGAAGATGGTTTGGATTCCGTTGGCCACGACGGGAACCGTTTTGGCGGGGGCCGATTTGGTTCCGGCCTTTGCTCTTGAGGTCCGGGTTTGGACCTCTTTCCTTTTGGAGTTACGACGGTGAACTCTGGTCGTCGTTGCTGTTGTTCCGTCCCCTTTTCCATCGGAGAATGACAGGGTTCTTTCTTGGACGTTGTCGTCCATCTCCATGATTTCAACTTCTGGAGGTGTTGAGTCCTGGACTGGCTTTCAGCCACCTGGACTGGCTTTTCAGGCTCCTAATTGCCGAGGGCGGCGATGGCCTTAGCTGCTTCCTTCTGGGAGCAGCCCTGCAGCATTTTCGTAAGTGCTGAGTTTTTCTTTTAACATCGCGTTTTCCTTCGGATGTCATTTAGTTGCTTCAGCTCGGTTAGCACCTCGTGGACGTCTTCCATTCTGATTTTCTTCGTCTTCTTCTGCCTTCCTCGACACGCCAGAGCTTCTGCTGCCTCGTCGGTTGAGACGGCAGATCCTTCATCCGAGGATGACGACATTTTGTTTGTTTTTATTGCATAGGTATCACTAATCCTTTCGTTCAGCTTTTTGATTTGCACAGCCACCAACGATCTAATGATCTGGACGCTATGCTCTTCGCAGTTGAGTGAAATTCCGAATTTTGCCTTGAAAAAAGCAGTTTTTATTCAGATTCATTAAAGAATCCTAATTTCCAAAATTTTCAAGAAGACACTTTTTTTTAGTCCCCGAACGTATACCCAATTTCACTTTTGATAAAGAATTTTTTTTGTTCAGATTCCAAACGACTCGTTTGGTGATAAATTTCCTACCGGCCGGTAGTGGGGGACCGGCCAATGGGGGCGGGCCCCGGGGGGCCCGGCGGTCCCGGGGTTTGGGGACGTTTTTCTAAACGCCAGCCCTCAGACCACAACCCAATCTACAAAATGGGGGGGAAAGGGGAACCCCCGGGAACCAGCTACTGAAGACCCCCGCTAAAACCCCGTTAAAAATATAACGACCCAAAAGGACCCCAAAATCCAAAAAAAAGATTTAAAAAGAGCAAAAACAGTTGCAACAAACCCCAGGAAGCCTAGAACGCAGCCCAGGACCACCAAGAAAACGGTTCAATTCCAACAGCACAACCCCCGGGTTAGGGAGTTTAGGACCCCCCTTTTTAAAAAAGAGATCCGAGAACACTTTCCAAGATAAGAGAAGAAGCCAGGCGGCAGGAACTGCGGCTGGAACCCAGAACCACCAAACACAGCAATGGACAAACGGATGACAGAAAGGGCACAGGGACAACTTGTATTAAATGCAAAAGTACCAAAAAGGAGGGGGAAAGGCCCCGCCACCGGGAGGGGGGGGGGCCTGGCACACTGAAACGAAGAGGCAGAAGCATTTGGGACGTTTTGAACGCCAGTGTAAAAACAACCAGGTCAACCAAAGACGAGGTGGAAGACGGGGAAACCCCCGAGTGGACTGTCAGGAGAATAAGACGGATCAGACCCCGAGCCGTTTTAACCAACTTCCCCAGAAGAAATCAGAATCACCGAAACCTTGCTCCCCCAACCCCGGACAGCCCAAAACCCAAAGTTTCCCCCGAGAAAGGTTGCCCCCCTTGAAAATCTAATGCAGGGCTCGACTTTTCAAAGGGAAAAGCCACGGTCATTGATCCCCAAACCCAACAAGAACCATGTGATCCGCAAACCCCCGACCCACGCCCCACCCTCGATGAGAAGGTGGCAGAACGAGTCATCCCGGACGATTGAAACCACTACGGGAAAAACTCAACGCCCCCCCCCGACGAGCATTTTGGCTTACAAGGACACCCCCGGAAATGCAGGCCCCCCGGGGTAGTGGCGGCCCCTAACAGGCTTAACCCGCGGGGGGCCCCCGGGCCCCTTTTTTCCAGACGTATCCGGCCTCGAATTGGGGCGATGGTTAATCACCAAAATGACAGACCCGGATACCCCATGTGGCTGATGCCTTTTCCGCGAGAACGGCGGTGCCAATGGGAAAAAAGGGTCCGCGGGGACCCCAAAAAAGGACCGGGGCTTTATTCCCCCTTTTACCGGGGAACCCAAAGGTGCCTTCAAGCTGGCGCTGTACGGGAAAGCACTAAAAGGGGCCGGGGCAGGGGAAGCAAGCAAGTAACCCATACCCGAAAAAAAAGCAGAAAATTTTGGGGCTGGTTCAACTTATAAGATCGAGATCAAAACCGGGAAAAACCGGGGAATACTTTCACCAGAAGGGAACAACACCCGCAGGACAGCACTGAATGACCAACGAATCCCATGGGGGAAAAGAGGCCAAATACCCCTTGGTCACCGGGGGTTAACAGGAACGTGGGGGGGGGCTGACAAAACAGCCCGAAAGCCCCCACCCTCATAGGGGGCAGGACATGGACCCAGCAAAACTTCCCCCTCGGGAAACCTCCTTCCCATCATCCCCAAGCCCGCCGCATTCAGGGGCCATAAGGAAAAAATCCGCTATTCTTAAAAAGGGGCCTGGGTGGCCCGGGGGCCCCGGGGGGTTTCCCCAATAGATTCATCTAAGGGCCGAAAGTCAACCGAACCCCATTCAATCCCAAACCCCCGCCCCCGCGAGTTCCGGAAAGGGGCACCCCAAGATCCCCGGGATTGAAACATCCGGAACCTTTAAAACCGGGGGTCCCGGTTTTGGGGGATTTTGGGCCAGTCACCAAAAAAAAACCGTCCACCCCGAGGGGAGCATTCCGGGCGTCAGGTGAGTAAAAACCAACACAAAACCGGTCAACAAACCCCATCACACCATTATTTTTAAAACCCATCGGTACATCACCACCTGCCCCACAGAGTCAAAACAAAAAAAGATAATGGGTTTAAAAAACAGAGGGGACGTCATACCACAGGAGGGTTCAATTTTCCCCCCAAAAGGGCCTTTTTGGGTTTTCCCCCCGGGGGGGGGAGGGGGGGGGGGTAGTAAAACCCCCCCAAAACATGGGGGTTTTTTAAACCAGGGGGGCTCAACCTAAGGGGGGGTTGAAACCCCCCGACGTAGCCCCGGGATCTGGGGAAAACTGCTTTTTAAGGAAAATTGGAAATTTACGGTATTGGGGCCCGACATTAGACGTTTGGGCCTTCAATTAAAAAAAGGTATCGAAAAAACTGAAACAGAATGTCGTCATCCTCAGATGAAAAACAACCGAAAGAGCAGAAGCCTTCGTGTCGGAAGTTAAAAAGACAAAAAAAAGGATGGAAGACGTCTAAAGCCAAAACCCCTTTTAGAAAAGCTGGGAAGGAAGGGGAAAAAGGAAGAAAAAAACGGAATTGAAGGAAAAACCCGCACCTACGAAATGCTGGGGGTCCCCCCAGAAAGGGTAGCCATGGCCAATGCCGCCCCGCAACAAGCAGGCCAAAACAAACGGTACGGAAACCCACCACCAAACGGGTATATGGGACGGACGAAAACGCCTCCAAAAAAAAAATCCATCCAGTCTCCGAGGGGACGAGAACGGAAAAAGATGACTCGAGTTCACCACCGTTACCAAA
>JAFIRS010007406.1:0-25336 GCA_018342105.1 Gonioctena quinquepunctata | reverse complement strand
GGGGTGGGGGTGGTTGTAGTGGGTAGGGGTGGGGGATGAGTGGCCTGTGATTGGTCGGAATGGTGGCAGCCATGTTGTGTATGGGAGTGTGTGATTGAGAGTGGGAGGTGGGGAGAGCTGTGATAGGTCGTGGCGTGGTGATAGCCGCCGGCCGTTATCCAACAGCCGAGCAGCATATTGAATAGGTGTCAACCAATATCCGTCAACGGCATTGGTTGGGAGGAAGTGTCACGTGATCAGTGAATGGCGGCGGCCTTTTTGGGAAAGTGGGAGGAGCCTGCGATGATGCGGCTATGACTCAACCGACAAGTCTTTGCGGGAATCTTGTCTACGTCAGCGCTTTGTGTCAGTTGTTTGTTTGAGCGACCGGATGTGGGTGGCTTCCTTTTTTTACATTGAGTTAAGTTATCGGCGGCGGCATCTTTTGTGAATGAGTTTGTTTACATTAACAAGATAAGAGAGTATGCGGCTGCACGCTCGAACCGTAGGATAACTTCATTCATATGATTACTATTCGTATTTGTATCTAAGCGACTAAGGCACTGTCGGCGACATGGAAGCAGGACGGATAACTTTAAAACGTCACCATATATACAGGGTGGATCGAAAGAGTGTTTAGAGGAGGAGAAGAACGAAACAAGTATATATTGGAGTTTTTGTTGAAATGACGTCAGTTGAGGTTATGTTGTCGATGACAGAGGAGTATACACGGAAATTGGAACAGTTTCATCGAAAAGTCAGAGCTCTGAACGAAGAGTTACAGTTTTATGAAGAGAAACGAAACATCACAAGAAAATTGAAAAGTTGAATCTCTGCACGACACAACCATCAACATCGAAATATGATTCAAATGATACTAGTGACTTTGATTCTGAACACCATCTTATACGTAGACATACCGTATGATGATGATGTACGAGGAGTAGCGGTTTCTTTCAAAGATGGCAATCAGTCTTGGATTCCAATGAATCGAACAGCAGGACTTCGAAGGTTATTCTTCACCACAGACCTGCCACCCCACCTCGAAGGCGATGACAACAACAACACCATAATCGAGAAATATCAGCTCAAGTTTGAAATGAATGATTCTACAAGTACAGTGATGCCATGGAGAAGGCTTCCAACGGCAGCAGTAGCGATGACGTCACCAACGCCGCCACCACCACCACCAATACTACCACCCTTGAACATGAAATATATAAGATTTTGTACTCTCATGTGTTGTTATAACCATAATGTTTTTTTGCTTTGTCGTAATTCCTATTCAGAACTAGTAAAAGATGCTTGGAATCGTTCTTGTAATTTCAAAATAAATGAATAGAGAGTTTAACCTGATCTATTATTTCATTAAACGGTGTACGTGACGTGAGCCACGTATACCGTGTGTGGGTCTGAGAGAGAGAGATACCTCTGACGGTTTCCCCTCTTTGTTTTTCATTTCAAACTTGGCTTTTTTTTTCTCAACTTTTTTCTCAAGTATTTTCAACTTTTTTCTCATATTTTTTATTTTTTCTCAAGTATTTTCAACTTTTTTTCTCAATTTTTTCTCAACTTTTTTTCTTAACTTTATTTTTTCAACTTTATTTTTTCAATTTTATTTCATTTGGGAACTCAACCCCACCTGAAAGAGACAAAGGGAGAAAGGAGAGATGGACAGAAACACTGAAATACACACATACATATTTATTTCCTAAAAAAACAATTCTAAATGAAAACTTAATTTGGTAAAATATATGTACACAGCCAATGGTGAAGATACTGCGTTCCTCTGGGCACACATGAACTTCCCGGTGTTGTGGTAGGGCAGTGGTCCAGGGTAGGCTCGAACTTGTCTGTCGACCAATGGCTTGAATCATAGAAGGCCACATCGTAGATATCCACTTGGTACGACAATCCCATTTCCAACAATTTTTCCTTGAGGAAATCGTATTTTTGATTCCCTCTCACATAAATCCGATCAGCCTGGTAGAATAGGTGTCTCAGTAGGATGTCATCCATGTCTTCATAAGCTATGTATCCGGTGTCGTATGGAATGCCATGCATCGATTTTTCCAAATATCTTACGGTGCGGCGGTCTTGGGCATCCAGGTCGGTATACGGCACAGGTGTCTTGAACAAAAAGTTGTGTCGCTGACTGCCGACGATTATGGACACCTCCTTAGGATAGAAGATGCCATTGACTTGAAGGCTTGAATGTCAACGAATGCGATACGCATGATGGCTGGATGATGAATGAACGCCGCCGCCGCGCCGTAGCGATCTATGTCAGGCTTCTCATCGTTTCGGAGAGGGGATGATATTCCATCATACAATCGTGAATGATGATGCAATAGACACGAGTCCGATCGGGGAATCCCGCGCTCGATTCGATATCCAATCGTACGTCAACCGTACCGGATTTCATAGTTTCTTCCTGTTTTGAACAATCAATGACGAATAAGGCGCGATATTTGAAACCGAGGTAATCCAAAAGAGCAGACTTTTTCATGGAATTCGTATAGCTGCCGAGAAATTCCGTATAGTTGAAATGCGCTTCGGTATAGTGATTATTAGCGAAATTCAAGTGTAGACGTTCGTTGGGCCAATATTCACCGTTCAAAGACAAACGTATATTTTGAATGTTGACATGTTGGAAGGTGGTAGGATCGACGGAAACGTTATCTCGTACATTAGTTTGGAAACACACGATGACATAGCGTGGCCTTTCAACACTGGTACTCGTCTTAACCGACCATATTTCACGTTGAGCATTTTGCGTTATCGAAGGCAATTCGTTCAATTCCCATTTTCGGAACGGTTTCACTATCGGTCTGTCTGTCTGTATAGACCTCATTAATTTTTCATTTATTTCCGCATTAGGAAAATGTGTTTGGGTTTGTCTTTCTTTCTATCAATCACAATTCGAGCCGTAGTCGTTCCCACGCATTATTCCTGCCTCACGTATAATGACACAATCATTATCATTTCGGCTCTGACAAATCGTAGAGTTTGACGTCCACACGTAATCAGCGGATAATCGTTGAAAACATTGAGAATATGACGGAGCGGTACGAGAAGGCTGAAAGAATTGTCATCTTCATTCAAAAAAGGCAAATTGGGGTAATTCCAACCGCCTATAGCCAAATGCTGAGAATCCATAGGTTCGTAAGATGATAGAGCTCTAATGGTACTCACAATCCTTGGATCTCGAACCGATTCAATTTCCGAGCACTCTCTCTATAAGTGCAAGAATCGAAAAGGAAAGCACCCACATTAGGGGCCAATGTAACGTCACCTCCTCCATTATTTAATTCAAGTCTACCTTTAATCAGTAGCAGAGATGAACTCATGGCAAAAAACGAGTCCACCTGATTGATGCAAAATTCCACGATATCGTTGCAATTGAATGCCTTCACGAACGGAGTATAAGTTCTGTATTCGGCTTTACGAATGGACTCGTCAAATTTCGGAGACCGATACAAATCGAACATGGGTGCTGAGATGGAAGCATCATCGTTGTCTCTTCTTCTTTGAAGTTCATTCTGATGAATCAATATTAAATCGATGGAACGGAGAAAGGATTTATTCGAAGAGGTTAACTGCTGCAGCACGACCCGCTCGCTTGAAGGCTTCTGCGATAATGACGTTGTGACGTCACTCGCCCCCCTTTTATTACTACCGCTGCCTCTGCTGCTGCTGCTACCACTGTCTATTATTAATCCCATTTGGTTCTCGCGACTCTGAGTTCCAAAACCAAAGTACTTTTTTCCCCTTGAAAATCCACAGGCCTACCGTCTTGATCGACCACCAACACCGTAATGTTGTGGATTTCACGTTGCGGTATTACAGGTAGATAGAGTAAATTCGAAGGTTTTTCGTCTATCGCGTAACCGGGGTCGGAAGCTATGGGAAATTCATAGATCGTGCGCAGGCGTGTCACCATCGAAGGCTCCCGAAGTAACACTGCACTCGAATCGTAATGTCGACACCTTTATAATGTTTACAGGTAGATCGGAATAATGCATTTCGTTGGGTTGAAGCACCCTCGGAGAAAATCCCAATGTAACGCCTATGCTATCCGTCTCCACGAATGAAATGGCAAAGTATTTACTGAAAATCTCACACTTTAACGTATTATTGTTGGGTTTGAGAGAGAAGGCGGCTTCGCGGTCTTCCGCAGGTAGCGCCATCTCTTTCTGTATGAACGCCTCAATATCGGCAATTTCATAACACCCTTGCGGAAATTCAATGGTACGCAACACGTTAGATCTATCGTAATAGCGGAATTTCCGACCCTTTCAATGTTCGGTATGGTATTGTACGAGTGAAAAGATCGAAGCGACAACTCATATTCTTTTTCGCATTCAATTCGATAGGGTGCGAGGACAAAAGGAGAACACGTGATTGTGACTGTTAACTCTCAGCAACAGCGACATGATGACGAATGACATCACCGCTGCTGTGACAGCATTTAAATACACATACTTTCAATCATACATTATTTATTCAGACATTAAAAATTTCAAACACAGATGACCACAATTTATTTCATCATAAGTCTGATATTGACGGTTGTTGTAGAAAATCCTGACTTTGCTGCTGCTACCGCCATTCAAATATCTGACCAATTCCAACATCGGTTTCAAATTCCCAAACGAATCGAAATACTCTACTTCGTCGTTGGTTTTTCTATAAGCTACCCAATGAGTACCGCTGTTTCGTGACAGGTCCATGTTGACGATGGCACATTCGTTCTTTCGAGGACCGCTAGATGGCAGGGTGTCGCGCATGAACACTCCCCGAAAGTGCGGGATTTTCAATTGTTTGGCATATCGCACGATATCGATGTCGTACAGCGCTCTATCGGGTAGCTTTATTGGGAGTTTTTGATTTTTTCAAGAAGAGTCCATAGCCACCCTTGACATTCTTCCTCACGTACAACCCCTTGCCTATGGATTCCATGGCCTTGTGATGACGTTTATCCTCTTCCATTTTCTTCTGGGCATTCTTAGCATCCACGACCGTTTTGGCAATGGTTGATGCTCCGCCACTCAGTGCTCCCAAAGCACTAAGACCGGCGAATATCGGTATCAGTGGTAGGACACCACCTGACTTTGCTTCGAAAGGTATTATGCGGGTACTTTGACTCGTCGTTTCCCACCCAATTTTGATGGCCACTCGAGCCGCTTTCAGAGCATTAGATGCAGCTCGTTTCAATGTGGGAGACGGTTTCAGGGACTTGGCGATTTTTTCGATAACATGTCGTTTGAATGAGGCCTTACTGCGCATGCCCATACCGAGATTTCTCTTAGCTTTCATGGCTCCGGTGACGAGGAGGGCGTTCGCACGTTCTCCAAAACCCGAATCTTTGGCTTTAACTCGTTCCCAAGCTCTATCTTCGAGCACTTTATCCGCCTTGTGTCTATCTTCAAGCAATTTGCTCTGCGAATAAGCAATGTCGTGATGTTTGCAAGCAACGTCCAATGGATTGATACTCGGATCGCCTCGTGCTAACCGTTCTTGTAGCCTTGTTCCAGCTGTAATAATAATAATAATAATAATAATTAAATGCATTCGAGAGCACCGAATTAAAAAAAAATTGTATTCGATGGCACCGAAATACTATAGGTATATGAAACTTACGTCCACAATACTGATAGCCGCCAAGGAGATGAGCTTCGAACGGGAGCTTGTTTATCAGACTGTTGAGCACACCTTCACCCTCGTACACCAACATGAAGACTGACGTCACAGCGATGACGTCACTAGTTATATAGATTTCGGCTGAAGTTCGAAGGGGTGGCGGTCTATGCTCATATTTGAAATTGAGGTGTTGCCGGGTGTCGGTGCCGGGTGTGTGTGTGCCGGGTGTTGCCGGGTGTTGCCGGGTGTTGCCGGTGTGCGGGTTGCGGTGTGCGTTGCCGGGTGTTGCCGGTGTTGCCGGTGTTGCGTTGCCGGTGTTGCCGGGTGTTGCCGGTGTGCCGGGTGTTGCGGTGTGGGTGTGCCTGCGGTGTTGCCGGGTGTTGCCGGTGTTGTCGGGTGTTGCCGGGTTGTCGGGTGTTGCCGGGTGTTGAGGAGGTTTCTATAAACATGACTGATGTGACAGCGAGTGTCAGTTGCGGTTCAGACGTCGAAGAGTAAACATGTCCCTGCTACCTGATATTGACTGTTATGGCATTACTTTGAACGGATTGAAGTATTTCATAGGCAGAGAGCCTATAGAAATTGAAGACACTACATTGAAGCTGGGAAGTGATTCCTTTGAACTGACTGACGGGTTGAAGGAACTCCTCATCAAGAAGCAACCCTCAAATTTCACAGATCGAGATATGTTCAATTATAAGACCATTCTGATGCTAACCAATGCACACAAAAGATCCGATGGGAAAATTAACACCAATAAGTCATGGAAATATAAAAACATAATATCCAAGATATTTCCACAGAAGAGGAAAAGGAGTCCAAAGAAGGGTAAAGGACTGAAAAGGATAACCACCCAAGAGAAGATATATAACGATCACCCTGTAGATTGCGATCAGAACATGGAGATCGTTCAGCAAGAGCACACGCTTCCCATCGAGAACTTTGACGTTTACGATGTGGGGCATAGAGGGGCGGTGGTGATGGAGGGGAGTAAACATGGCAGTCTATTCCCAAATTCCTTCCGAACCGTTATCTGTGGTCCGAGCGGATCAGGAAAAACGAACCTTATGCTGTCGCTACTGATGCATAAAAACGGCCCCAAATTCGCAAATGTCTACGTCTATTCGAAATCCTTGTACCAGCCCAAGTATCAATTCCTAGAAGAAGCGCTAAACGGTATGGATGAAATTGACTATTTCCCATACAGAGACAACGATGAAATCATCTCTATGGAAGATGCTCGGTCTCACTCTATATTCATATTTGACGATGTGGCCTGTGATGGACAACAGAAAATTCGCGAATATTTCTCAATGTGCAGGCACAAACACATCGATGCCATCTATCTCTGTCAGACTTATTCGAAAGTACCCAAACAGCTGATACGTGACAATTGCAATATGATTGCGCTCTTCAAACAGGACGAAATCAACTTGCGACACGTTTTCGATGAGCACGTTTCCGACATGACTTTCGATCAATTCAAAAGCTGTGTTCCGAATGTTGGTCTCAAAGCCAATACGATGCCTCGTCATAGTCAAGGACTTTGACTTGAACAATGGCAGGTACCGCAAAAACTTTGACATGTACATAAAAGTATAGTTGCGTGACGCTTCACGTCATTCAACGTCGAGATGTCGGACGAGAAGGTTGTTAGAGCCATGCGCGACAAAAAATTGTCGGAAGTTCGACGAGACTTGCGGAAAAATATCTAGCCCTGAAACTTGGAAAACGAACGAGACGACACGCTGACTAAACTTTTCAAACCGATATCTCAACCGCTACAACAAATTGCCAAGTCTTCGAAAACCCTAAATAAATCCATTCTCAAAGTCAAGAAGGAGGAGCAACCTGAAGTTAAAGATGAACATGAGTCAGAAGGAGAAGATGAAGAAGAAGAAGAGAATTCTCAAAGCGAGAGAAGCAGTGACGATGAATATTATTCTGACGATGACAGCATGTTGCCACGGAATTTTTCCGCAGCTGTAATGAACGAACATCTTAATCGATATCCCATCATATCACGTGAATACATCGCTCAACATTGGAGAAATGACAAACGTATAGATAAGATATATGGACCTGTGTATGACGTCAGCTCTCCCGGTTGGTTTTTGGGATCCAAGTCGATCCGCTTTGAAGAAGGATACATCGAAACGGGGCTTCAAAAATTTGAATCAACTCCCGGACTATATCAACTGATATTTTACACCAGACCCCGGAACTATAGCGAAGATGACTTGAGAACGACTACCAAGACATATTGGAGTTGACTGGATGTCATAGAAGTGCGAACGGTCGTTTGAAAGGCAATCAGATAGCTGGAAATGATTATTCGCATCGAAACAAAATCGTCGCCATAATCAATGAACTCCGTGAAGCCGGTTATATAGAGTAATGATACGCGCATTAGACTCATTCGCATCATGAGTGTCGACAAATTCGGTCATCGTTCTGGTGGTGGTAGTGGGGCGTAAGAGGGAACTACCGATGTTGTCTCGTACCCCCTCTCTACCGCACACCCCTGAAGGTGATATCGACATGGATAACTTGAAAATATGTAATTTAAAAGATCCTACGTTTGATAGTGATGCGGCTACCAAAAAATACGTGGACACCACTGGGTCTGAATTAAAGTCTCAACTGCAACGCGACGTTGCCACATCGGCTGAAACTTCGCTAAAATCCATGAATGATGTCATTCTTCAAACAAAGAGAACACTTCGTAAACACTATAAAGAAATCTCGACTCGCGTATCTGTACAAGACACGGCAACATCGGATACCATAAAGAAAATGGCTGCCGATATGAAAATCGATTCGGATCGAATGAATCTTTTAGAGGGTAAAATTACGGAATTGTCCAAGCATCTGTTTGAAATCAAAGAAAGAATAAATACAATGTATTCGTACGATATCGAACATTCTCGTTGAAGATGTCGAAAGCTCAAGTTGTTGCAGAACGCAATAAACCGGCTAGAAAAATTATCTTCGACGACCTACGGTAATTAAAGGTTTGGACGATCTATGGCAAATGGACTTGGCCGAAATGAGAATGTTTTCTTCAGATAATGGGGGTTTTAAAATGATTATGGTTGTCATCGACTGTTTTTCCAAATTTTTGTGGACTCGTCCGCTTAAATCCAAAACGGGGGAGGAAATCACCAAAACTTTCAATGATATATTGAATCATACGAAACGGTGTCCGAAAAATCTACAAACCGATCAAGGTACGGAATTTTTAATGCTAAATTTCAAAGTTTATTGAAAACGCGAAATCAATCACTACAATACGTTTACGGTGATGAAAGCGGCCATAGCTGAGCGTGTAATCAGAACGTTAAAGTCCCAATTGTACAAATACTTTAGTTTGAACGGTACATACAAATGGATAGACATACTGCCGGAAATCACGGAAAATTACAATGATACCGAACATACAAAAATTAAATTTAAACCGAATGAGGTGAACAAACAGAACGAAAGCCGTATTCTACATCGAATTTATCGAGCGAATCGTTGGGGAAAATGCGTTGAACCGCGAAAATTCAAAGTGGGGGACATTGTTCGCATTTCCAAGACAAAGCATATTTTTCAAAAAGGTTATACGCCCAATTGGACAACGGAATTATTCAAAATAGCTCGTGTTCAAATAGGTTATCCAAATACGTATATGCTCGAAGATATATACGGTACACCCATTAAGGGGGCTTTTTACGAACAAGAATTGCAAAAAACCGCGAATCCTGATATCTATCTCGTGGAAAAAGTATTGAAAAGACAAGGAAAGAAGATGTACATTAAATGGCTCGGTTTCGATAACACGCACAACAGCTGGATAGAGGATGATGCAATAGTTTAGCATCGGCGCGGCGGCGGCTACAAGCTATGACATGTCTGGCGTGGGTGGTAGTGGTGGGGGAAACCTTATTTATTCATTTCACGGCAACGAGACGGCGTCAGTCATCAGTCGTAATCGTCTTCACCATGAGTCAAGACAGTGGTTATTGTTCGAGCGATTTGTCAACCATAACGTTCGCCAGCCCCGTTTCACCGCTATCACCTGTAAATTACAATCAGCAGATAGATGACATGTGCGACGGTTTCGAAATGGCAGCAAAATTGGAGGATCACTTCCTATTGGAAACCTCCTTTCCCATGACTGGCTATGAGCTGAGAATTGGATTGTCACCTGCAAGAACCTTTGGCGTAGCTATATTTCTAAGACCGTTGAACCAGTTCAAGAAAATATCGTTCAGCACCGAAGAATGGGGCCTGTTCACCGAACTATTGGCAACCCTCAGGGATGACTTCTTTTGGAGCCCGCTTCCCCTATATCCTCCCGATCTAAACGATGATGTGGAATACCAGTGTGGAGACTATTGCAAAGTTACGCAATCAGTTTGGGAAGATTGCAAATATGTTCAAGTTGAAAAACATGGAGTGAACTTTCTTCTCAACGAGGACGAAGTCGAACAGCTGATACGAGTCCACCGAAGCTTGGTGTCCGATCGAGTGACCATGTTGGAGAATATATACTTTTGTGTTCATTATAAAAATATGATTGAGGTTATAAATACATTTTTCATCAATCAACCGCAAGTATGTTTCGGGAAATTGAACTTTTCCAAAACTATGTGACTTTCAACAGAAAATATGATGTCTATGCCGCAAGTATGTTTCGGGAAATTGTCCATTCTCCTTTCCCCTTTTTCTCTTCAGGTGGGGTTGAGTTCCCAAATGAAAAATAAAATTGAAAAGAATAAAGTTGAGAAAAATACTTGAGAAAATACTTGAAAAAACTAAAAAAATAAAGTTGAGAAAAAAGAGAAAATACTTGAGAAAAAATAATCAAAAGTGACAACAATCGTTTTTCATTCAATAAAGTGGCTGTGACGTCACGACTTGGTCTGTCACATTTTCATAGATGGCAGCACCGTCACATAGAATTCAAAAACTGTCATCCTAGGTGTCAGAACTGTCAAATGTCATCCTAGGTGTCAGAACTGTCAAATGTCATCCTAGATGGCAGCACTGACACAAAACGTTTCATGTCACAGACTATTGACAGCTGACAGTTGGGTGTTTGAACAGAGCTGTTCCGTCATTCGAAGTTTGACTGTTGTTCGATATGGATGTGTATGAAGACAGATTAGCGAGATTTCAAAATTGGCATCACCCATATCCCAAAGAAAGATTGGCCAGAGCTGGATTCATTTATACCCAGAGAGAAGACATTGTTGTTTGTCTGAAATGTCGAATTGAAGGATTCAGATGGCAGTTGGAAGATGATGCTCAACTTGATCACTTCAGTTGAGTCCACATTGTGAGTTTTTCACAGAAGAAGAAGCTGCCATGAACCGGCAACACCCGGCAACACCCGGCAACACCCGGCAACACCCGGCAACACCCGGCAACACCCGACAACACCCGGCAACACCCGACAACACCCGGCAACACCCGGCAACACCCGGCAACACCCGGCAACACCCGGCAACACCCGGCAACACCCGGCAACACCCGGCAACACCCGGCAACACCCGGCAACACCCGGCAACACCTGTCAACACCCGGCAACACCGGCAACACCCGGCAACACCGACAACACCCGGCAACACCCGGCAACACCCGGCAACACCCGACACCACCCGGCAACCCCCCTCAATTTCAAATATGAGCATAGACCGCCACCCCTTCGAACTTCAGCCGAAATCTATATAACTAGTGACGTCATCGCTGTGACGTCAGTCTTCATGTTGGTGTACGAGGGTGAAGGTGTGCTCAACAGTCTGATAAACAAGCTCCCGTTCGAAGCTCATCTCCTTGGCGGCTATCAGTATTGTGGACGTAAGTTTCATATACCTATAGTATTTCGGTGCCATCGAATACAATTTTTTTTTAATTCGGTGCTCTCGAATGCATTTAATTATTATTATTATTATTATTATTACAGCTGGAACAAGGCTACAAGAACGGTTAGCACGAGGCGATCCCGGTATCAATCCATTGGACGTTGCTTGCAAACATCACGACATTGCTTATTCGCAGAGCAAATTGCTTGAAGATAGACACAAGGCGGATAAAGTGCTCGAAGATAGAGCTTGGGAACGAGTTAAAGCCAAAGATTCGGGTTTTGGAGAACGTGCGAACGCCCTCCTCGTCACCGGAGCCATGAAAGCTAAGAGAAATCTCGGTATGGGCATGCGCAGTAAGGCCTCATTCAAACGACATGTTATCGAAAAATCGCCAAGTCCCTGAAACCGAAAGATTCGGGTTTTGGAGAACGTGCGAACGCCCTCCTAATGCCTGAAAGCGGCTCGAGTGGCCATCAAGAAATTGGGTGGGAAACGACGAGTCAAAGTACCCCGCATAATACCTTTCGAAGCAAAGTCAGGTGGTGTCCTACCACTGATACCGATATTCGCCGGTCTTAGTGCTTTGGGAGCACTGAGTGGCGGAGCATCAGCCATTGCCAAAACGGTCGTGGATGCTAAGAATGCCCAGAAGAAAATGGAAGAGAATAAACGTCATCACAAGGCCATGGAATCCATAGGCAAGGGGTTGTACGTGAGGAAGAATGTCAAGGGTGGCTATGGACTCTTCTTGAAAAAATCAAAACTCCCAATAAAGCTACCCGATAGACGCTGTACGACATCGATATCGTGCGATATGCCAAACAATTGAAAATCCCGCACTTTCGGGAGTGTTCATGCGCGACACCCTGCCATCTAGCGGTCCTCGAAAGAACGAATGTGCCATCGTCAACATGGACCTGTCACGAAACAGCGGTACTCATTGGGTAGCTTATAGAAAAACCAACGACGAAGTAGAGTATTTCGATTCGTTTGGGAATTTGAAACCGATGTTGGAATTGGTCAGATATTTGAATGGTGGTAGCAGCGGCAAAGTCAGGATTTTCTACAACAACCGTCAATATCAGACTTATGATGAAATAAATTGTGGTCATCTGTGTTTGAAATTTTTAATGTCTGAATAAATAATGTATGATTGAAAGTATGTGTATTTAAATGCTGTCACAGCAGCGGTGATGTCATTCTCATCATGTCGCTGTTGCTGAGAGTTAACAGTCACAATCACGTGTTCTCCTTTTGTCCTCGCACCCCTATCGAATTGAATGCGAAAAAAGAATATGAGTTGTCGCTTCGATCTTTTCACTCGTACAATACCATACCGAACATTGAAAAGGGTCGGAAATTCCGCTATTACGATAGATCTAACGTGTTGCGTACCATTGAATTTCCGCAAGGGTGTTATGAAATTGCCGATATTGAGGCGTTCATACAGAAAGAGATGGCGCTACCTGCGGAAGACCACGAAGCCGCCTTCTCCTCAAACCCAACAATAATACGTTAAAGTGTGAGATTTTCAGTAAATACTTTGCCATTTCATTCGTGGAGACGGATAGCATAGGCGTTACATTGGGATTTTCTCCGAGGGTGCTTCAACCCAACGAAATGCATTATTCCGATCTACCTGTAAACATTATAAAGGTGTCGACATTACGATTCGAGTGCAGTGTTACTTCGGGAGCCTTCGATGGTGACACGCCTGCGCACACGATCTATGAATTTCCCATAGCTTCCGACCCCGGTTACGCGATAGACGAAAAACCTTCGAATTTACTCTATCTACCTGTAATACCGCAACGTGAAATCCACAACATTACGGTGTTGGTGGTCGATCAAGACGGTAGGCCTGTGGATTTTCAAGGGAAAAAGTACTTTGGTTTTGGAACTCAGAGTCGCGAGAACCAAATGGGATTAATAATAGACAGTGGTAGCAGCAGCAGCAGAGGCAGCGGTAGTAATAAAGGGGCGAGTGACGTCACAACGTCATTATCGCAGAAGCCTTCAAGCGAGCGGGTCGTGCTGCAGCAGTTAACCTCTTCGAATAAATCCTTTCTCCGTTCCATCGATTTAATATTGATTCATCAGAATGAACTTCAAAAGAAGAAGAGACAACGATGATGCTTCCATCTCAGCACCCATGTTCGATTTGTATCGGTCTCCGAAATTTGACGAGTCCATTCGTAAAGCCGAATACAGAACTTATACTCGTTCGTGAAGGCATTCAATTGCAACGATATCGTGGAATTTTGCATCAATCAGGTGGACTCGTTTTTGCCATGAGTTCATCTCTGCTACTGATTAAAGGTAGACTTGAATTAAATAATGGAGGAGGTGACGTTACATTGGCCCCTAATGTGGGTGCTTTCCTTTTCGATTCTTGCACTTATAGCGAGAGTGCTCGGGAAATTGAATCGGTTCGAGATCCGGGAATTGTGAGTACCATTAGAGGTCTATTATCTTACGAACCTATGGATTCTCAGCATTTGGCTATAGGCGGTTGGAATTACCCCAATTTGCCTTTTTTGAATGAAGATGACAATTCTTTCAGCCTTCTCGTACCGCTCCGTCATATTCTCAATGTTTTCAACGATTATCCGCTGATTACGTGTGGACGTCAAACTCTACGATTTGTCAGAGCCCGAAATGATAATGATTGTGTCATTATACGTGAGGCAGGTAATAATGCAGTGGGAACGACTACGGCTCGAATTGTGATTGATAGTATTGAATTGAAAGTCAAACACATTTTTCCTAATGCGGAAATAAATGAAAATTAATGAGGTCTATACAGACCGACAGACCGATAGTGAAACCGTTCCGAAAATGGGAATTGAACGAATTGCCTTCGATAACGCAAAATGCTCAACGTGAAATATGGTCGGTTAAGACGAGTACCAGTGTTGAAAGGCCACGCTATGTCATCGTGTGTTTCCAAACTAATGTACGAGATAACGTTTCCGTCGATCCTACCACCTTCCAACATGTCAACATTCAAAATATACGTTTGTCTTTGAACGGTGAATATTGGCCCAACGAACGTCTACACTTGAATTTCGCTAATAATCACTATACCGAAGCGCATTTCAACTATACGGAATTTCTCGGCAGCTATACGAATTCCATGAAAAGTCTGCTCTTTTGGATTACCTCGGTTTCAAATATCGCGCCTTATTCGTCATTGATTGTTCAAAACAGGAAGAAACTATGAAATCCGGTACGGTTGACGTACGATTGATATCGAATCGAGCGCGGGATTCCCCGATCGGACTCGTGTCTATTGCATCATCATTCACGATTGTATGATGGAATATCACCCCTCTCCGAAACGATGAGAAGCCTGACATAGATCGCTACGGCGCGGCGGCGGCGTTCATTCATCATCCAGCCATCATGCGTATCGCATTCGTTGACATTCAAGCCTTCCAAGTCAATGGCATCTTCTATCCTAAGGAGGTGTCCATAATCGTCGGCAGTCAGCGACACAACTTTTTGTTCAAGATACCTGTGCCGTATACCGACCTGGATGCCCAAGACCGCCGCACCGTAAGATATTTGGAAAAATCGATGCATGGCATTCCATACGACACCGGCTACATAGCTTATGAAGACATGGATGACATCCTACTGAGACACCTATTCTACCAGGCTGATCGGATTTATGTGAGAGGGAATCAAAAATACGATTTCCTCAAGGAAAAATTGTTGGAAATGGGATTGTCGTACCAAGTGGATATCTACGATGTGGCCTTCTATGATTCAAGCCATTGGTCGACAGACAAGTTCGAGCCTACCCTGACCACTGCCCCTACCACAACACCGGGAAGTTCATGTGTGCCCAGAGGAACACCCAGTATCTTCACCATTGGCTGTGTACATATATTTTACCAAATTAAGTTTTCATTTAGAATTGTTTTTTAGGAAATAAATATGTATGTGTGTATTTCAGTGTTTCTGTCCATCTCTCCTTTCTCCCTTTGTCTCTTTCAGGTGGGGTTGAGTTCCCAAATGAAATAAAATTGAAAAAATAAAGTTGAAAAAATAAAGTTAAGAAAAAAGTTGAGAAAAAAAGTTGAGAAAAAAAGTTGAAAATACTTGAGAAAAAAATAAAAAAAATATGAGAAAAAAGTTGAAAATACTTGAGAAAAAAGTTGAGAAAAAAAAGCCAAGTTTGAAATGAAAAACAAAGAGGGGAAACCGTCAGAGGTATCTCTCTCTCTCAGACCCACACACGGTATACGTGGCTCACGTCACGTACACCGTTTGTGAAATAAAAGTCAGGTTAGACTCTCTATTCATTTATTTTGATATTACATGACGATTCCAAGCTTCTTTTTACAGTTTTGAATAGGAATTTCGCCAAAGCAAAAAACATTATGGTTATAACAACACATGAGAGTACAAAAATCTTATATATTTCATGTTCCAAGGGTGGTAGTATTGGTGGTGGTGGTGGCGGTGTTGGTGACGTCATCGCTACTGCTGCCGTTGGAAGCCTTCTCCATGGCATCACTGTACTTGTAGAATCATTCATTTCAAACTTGAGCTGATATTTCTCGATTATGGTGTTGTTGTTGTTGTCATCGCCTTCGAGGTGGGGTGGCAGGTCTGTGGTGAAGAATAACCTTCGAAGTCCTGCTGTTCGATTAATTGGAATCCAAGACTGATTGCCATCTTTGAAAGAAACCGCTACTCCTCGTACATCATCATCATACGGTATGTCTACGTATAAGATGGTGTTCAGAATCAAAGTCACTAGTATCATTTGAATCATATTTCGATGTTGATGGTTGTGTCATGCAGAGATTCAACTTTTTCAATTTTCTTGTGATGTTTCGTTTCTCTTCATAAACTGTAACTCTTCGTTCAGAGCTCTACTTTTCGATGAAACTGTTCCAATTTCCGTGTATACTCCTCTGTCATCGACAACATAACCTCAACTGACGTCATTTCAACAAAAAACTCCAATATATACTTGTTTCGTTCTCCTCCTCCTCTAAACACTCTTTCGATCCACCCTGTATATATGGTGACGTTTTAAAAGTTATCCGTCCTGCTTCCATGTCGCCGACAGTGCCTTAGTCCGCTTAGATACAAATACGAATAGTAATCATATGAATGAAGTTATCCCACGGTTCGAGCGTGCAGCTGCATACTCTCTTATCTTGTTAATGTAAACAAACTCTTTCACAAAGGATGCCGCCGCCGATATCTCAATGTAAACAAAGGATGCCGCCGATATCCGGTCGCTTAAATAAACAACTGATAAGAAGTGCTGACGTAGATAATATTCCTGCAAAGACTTGTCGGTTGAGTCATAGCCGCATCATCGCTGGCTCCTCCCACTTTCCAAAATGGCCGCCGCCATTCACTGATCACGTGACACTTCCTCCCAACCAATGCCGTTGACGGATATTGGTTGACACCCCCATTTCAATATGCTGCTCGGCTATTGGATAACGGCCGGCGGCTATCACCACGCCCACGACCTATCACAGCTCTCCCCACCTCCCACTCTCAATCACACACTCCCATACACAACATGGCTGCCACCATTCCGACCAATCACAGGCCACTCATCCCCCCCCCTACCCACATACAACACCCACCTCTCACGCCATCTTTTCACAAACCCCTCCCACAACGAACCGCCCATGACCGCCACCATCATCCCTACCCCCACCCGAAAACCACCCCCTCAACCGCTCGCCAAAACCCACCCCAAAATAGGGGTTGCGCTCGTACCGGCATAGCATATCTACTTTGATTCGTGGAATAGATTCGACATCCGTATCGAATATATTTTTCGCACCTTCTCAGCGATTCTCACGGATTTTTGAAACGAAGTAGGTAGTAGTTTTTGCGGTAGGTAGAAATTGTCACGTAAGAAAAAAACGCTAAGCCCCCTCCATGCGACTTTCTCTCTCTCTGTGTCTCTTTCTATTATATTCGAGTCTGTGTGACAACTACACTTGGTCCTGTCAGAATTAACTGTCACAATACATTCAATTCCTATAAAGGAAAATGGGAAATGCTAAATTGATGGAATAAGGGATTTTGAACTCACTACATACCGTGATTTGATATTTGAATTCAAATATACCTTTTTCAGCCTCAGTTTTCAAGTAAGGCAATGAGTAATTTAATTGTGTCATTTTGTCTATATCAATAAAAGTCCTCGTAGGGCGGTGGTTAGCATGATAGTCCCTGACGCGGTAGCTCGTGTTCGATACCATACTTTTTTTCCGATCGGTTCCAGATACAAACATATTTAATCTGTTAGTGAACAATTTATATATATATTTCAGGTATTTTGCCTTTAGGAAATTCAACTCGTGCACTTTGCGGCCTTATTAACAAAGATTAAACCACTTCAGCTTTGCTTTCGTGGTTTAATCAGATAATAAAAGCGCAAATCTCACTCGGAAAAATTTCCAGGCGAAATGATTTCCTGAAAATAAAAAAATAAAATTGAGCGACTATTTCCCTCATTATTTTTGAGCCAATTAATGGACTAAATTTCAACCAGAGAACCATCAGATCAGTTTTATAGTGATAAATTAACTCCTATATAAAATGTGTCATTTAAAGATGACTGTTTTGTCATTTTGACAGCGATAAAAAAGGTGCATTGTTTTTTATCACCGATAAAAACGCCTGTTCCTCTTAACCCCTTCATGCCCAGGTAAATTTTTTAAGTCGCTCCCTATATCCCAGATAACGTGAAAAATTGTTTATTTCTTTTTTTTTTGTAATCCACTGATTATGGTGGCACTATATTAGGACAGTATTTCTAGTTATCTTAAAAGTGAAATTATTGATTTTTATCCAGTGGCGTTACTATGGGGGCCTAAATTTGTGAAAAAAAAAAAACAAACTGACTATCTCAAAAATTAGTATATTTTTAACGTAAATGATATGCAATCGAAATAGAAAAAGCAGTAACTAATGCTATGAAACATCCTAACACGTAAAACGCACCAAAAACTATCAAATACTACAGCACTGCACCGTTGCAAATGACCGCCAAAAATACGGATGTGGACTATACATGCGTTTGACCTTGAATCAGCCAATCAAATTTAATCCCGCCCACCTAAGGATCCCATTCCAGGGTATACTACTCAACTACGATATTATTCCAACATTTATTTTGAATATGGCATTTTTTGCCACAAGTGGCACTCTGGGATATAGATCAATTTGAGCTTGTTGCCACATGTGGCAACATGGGTTTGAAGGGATTAAGCGTCTACATCTAGTATGCTTACGTCACTCTAATGTCTGCCCTGTCAGTTATTTAAGTATTGTTGATAATTGATACTGAAACATTACAACTTGAGTCGTTTTGGGGAAGTTTCGACTCAACAAATAACAAAAAATATAGAAAAAGCAATCCCTCAATCCACAAAAAATACTGAAGCGTCAATATGGAGGCAATTTATGGAGTTTTGTCAAGTACGAAATTACGAACTGTCGAAACTTCGTTACAAAAAGTAGCAGATATATTAAAGGATTGGGCCTATGATATGAAAAAGGGGAATGGAGAAGATTATAAAGAATATGCAGTTAAATCAATTTGGAATTCAACTGCGAAGATTATTCAAGAAAAATATTTCAATGAATACAATATTAAATTTGATCCTTTTGCCGACATAACTTTTGAAGAAGCTCGTGATGCAAGAAATAGTAAACGGAAAAAATTACAAGTTATTCCAGAGAAAAAAAAAGTGAGTTCTGTAGCATCGAACAAGAAAAATATAGTAAAAATGGCAAAATTGTGGAATATAGACAACCCAGAGGGATTACAAAAAAATTCTTTCATATAGCTTCCTATGGATTAGCTTGGAGGGGGGAGAACTGCAAACTGTAGAATTTACCATTTTAAAGAAGAAAAAAATCAAGATGGAACTCCAACAAAAGATTTGAATACAATACAACATTTTTAAATACGACACAGGGGGGGTCGAAAAAATTGGCAGACAGCAATTGGATAACAAAAAATGAAATGGATGAAGGTATTTGTCCCGTTGCATTGTTGAAATTACTGTTACAAAAAAGAAATGAAAACATAACATCTGAACGACTTTTTTTAACTCAAAATCCCTTTTGGAAAAACAAAAATTCTAAAGGTTGGTACGAAAATGTTCCACTGGGTATTAATACGATTTCTACTTGGACCAAATA
The DNA here is from genome assembly GCA_018342105.1 of Gonioctena quinquepunctata. Taxonomy (NCBI): domain Eukaryota; kingdom Metazoa; phylum Arthropoda; class Insecta; order Coleoptera; family Chrysomelidae; genus Gonioctena; species Gonioctena quinquepunctata. The sequence goes on along the minus strand of JAFIRS010007406.1, from coordinate 5,660 downwards.
TTCTGCAACTAAAATTGGACTCGACATTACAAATAATAAAATTACCAATCAGTCGAACCGTGCTAGTACAGTTTCCCAGTTAGCCAAAGCAGGAGTAAGTGACCAACAACTTATAAAGATAACGGGACACTCATCATCATCTTCTATTAAACCCTACCTCCAAATTGATCCTGAACATCACGAAAATCTTATTAGTTCCTTACGAGCCCCGAGTGAGAAAAATCAAAATGAATATTCTATATGTGTGAATACCAGAGAAAAAATTTTTGAAATCAGTACACCAAACCAAACAATTTATAACAATTGTGTATTTAATAACTGTTCATTTAAATAATTTAATTGTATCAATAAAGATAATTATTGTTGTTGTTCATTCATATATTCGGTCGTTAATTTATCTTGCCAAAAAACACTCGAGCTTTTCTTTTAAGAATAAATTTCTTTTTAACTCAAAATTTTTCCATCAGTAATTTTGCTCGAAAAACTGACATTTGACAGAATCACTCGACCTTCGGTCTCGCGATTTCGTCATGTCAGTTTTTCTCGTAAAATTACTGATTGGCAAAATTATTTCGTTACAAAAAGAAATTTATCCGATAAATAAAAAGCTCTTGTGTTTTTACTGTTGATAAAACGTCTTCTCGCCGTTTTATACTGATAAAACCACCAGTAGATTCATTATTATTTTGCGATAAAATTATATGTCAACGCATCCAATTCCTATTTGGGAAAACAGGAAATGCAAAATTGGATAAATGAGGGATTCTCAACTCACTATCACAGTAATTTGATATTTTGATTGAAATATACCTTTTTCAGCATGCTAAAAATCCTCGGGTTTTCATGTAAGGCAATGAATAAGTGAAAACCCTCATTTTCATGACATCAACAATAATATTTGTGGACTATTGGTTAGCGCGTCAGTCCCTCACCCGGCAAGCTCGGGTTCGAATTCATATGATGGAGTTTTTTTTAATCGGTTTCAGTAACAAACATATTTCATTTGACAGTGAAAAAAATTATATATATTTTGGGTTTTTGGGCGAGTTCAAGAGCAGTGAATGATCACTGTGAATGAATGAATCTGAGACATGAAGCATTTAGAAACGGACATGATTCCTTCAATTTTGGAACGAGAATTGTTGTATTTTTCCCCGTTGAAAATTTAAATATGATATGAATTCTGATAATTTCATCCAGTTTCAAATGTGATTGGAGGAATATTCTCATCTAATATCATTCGTGCTGGAAGATTTTATAACATTTTTTTTTAATTTTCTCCCAATCATTTTGCCTCTAGGAAATTTGACTAGTTCAATTTGCGGCCTTATTATATAAGATTGAACCACTCAAGCTTCGTTTTCGAGGTTTAATCAGATACTGATACCGCGAATTTCCAGGCTAAATGCTTCCTCGAAAATTTACAAATTTTTTTAGCGATAAAACCCCTAGCATTCATGATAAACGATACATGATACACGATACATGAGCGGTAGGATATCTATGCGAATATAAGTCGGACATTATCATTGAGTGGTAATAGCTGTATGGGGTCGGCTTTAGAATAGCCCCATGGTAAATCCTGCCTGTCGTAAGAGGCGACTAAAAGGATAACCTTAGGTGGAAGATGGTCTCATCGCCCGGTGAAATACCACCATATCGACTTTGTGTGCTGTGAAATGGATCATTCCATGTTTCAGTGTTCGGTCGATACTTTCCGGTCTCCCTCTTCCTTCTCCCCAATTCCTCCTTTATTTTCAGGTGCATCCTAATAGTAATAATGATGAAGTCTCCTAGAGTAAAACACTCCGGAAGCAAAATACCTCTCCATTCGGATTTCCGGGCGAGAGGTACTCGAGGGGACTCAACATTGAAGATTAATTTTTGCAACATCCGCGGACTCAACAAGAACATCAATGACGTCCACCATCACCTACAGACGAAAAACCGGATATTCTGGCTCTAACAGAAACACAAGTAAACTCGTCCACCAACAAGGTCCATATGCTTTGTCCTGGTTACGAACTCCATTCTCGATTCAGGTTCAAGGTGGAGTCTGCCTTTACGCTAAGGCTAACCTTTCATGCCGCGTGAGAGAATTTGGAACCGAAAGACTTTGATGTGGTTCAAGCTATCTGATATCAAACTGACTAAGTTCCTCTGCTGTCTTTACCTATCACCTAATGAACCTTCATATAACGACCTCTTTGAGTTTTTATCACTCAAACTGGACTACATTCAGGAGAACCATCCAACAGCTGAAACCATAATCATGGGAGACTTTAATGTACATAACGCTGCCTGGCTCAAATTCTCTAACAAAACAGATGATGCGGGTCGTCAAGCCGAGGCCTTCGCCATCACTCATGGTCTAGAACAACTGGTCGAACTACCAACCCGCATCCCTGATGTCAACAACCAGTCTGCCAATACACTAGATCTTTTCCTCACCACCAACCTGACCCGTATAAAATTTCCTTGGAAAGTCGAACTACCAACCCGCACCCCTGATTTCAACACTTGGAAACTCTCTCACACCCTCATCTCCACAACATGCTCTTTCCATTTACCATCGAGCTGCACAATACCACCCCGTCTCATGTGGCATTACAATTCGGCCGACTGGGAAGGTCTTCGTATGTTTTTCTCAGCGTTTCCATGGAAGAGAGTTTTTTTCTCTTCAGTAGATCCAACACGATGTGCTGAGACAATTTCTGAAATCATCATGTTGGGGATGCAAACTTACATACCGAATACCGAAAGAAGAACATCATCCGATAAGACCTGGTTTAACAGAAACTGCTCTAGAGCTGTGGCTTCCAAACAGGCAGCATACCATCGATGGCTGAAAAATCTGGGCCCTGAGACCAGAGCAGCATATGTCGAGGCTAGAGGCATATGCAAAGAGACAATAGAATGCTCAAAAGATGCCCACAATGCCAAAATAAGATCAAAACTTGCTGAATGTCCTAACGGATCCCGGTCATTTTGGTCTTTCGCCAAAGCTGTGGGAAGAAACTTCACTTCCAGCTCATTTTCCCCTCTAACCAAAGGAGATGGAACACTAGCAACGACTGCCCAGGAAAAAGCCAATATCTTTGCGCACCTATTTGCTGGAAATTCCACTCTGGATTCATCGGGAAAACAACCCCCGAACATTACACCTATTGACAGTTACATGCCCGAGATCACCTTTCGCCAACGTACTATCAGAAAGATTTTGCTGGGTCTCAACACCAACAAAGCCTGTGGATCTGACGGAATCCCGCCGATTGTTATCAAGAAATGTGCCCCCGAACTAACACCTGTTCTTTGCAAGTTGTTCAACCACTCTTACAATTTGGGGGTATTTCCGTCCAATTGGAAAATTGCAAGAGTACAGCCAGAACCTAAAAAAGGCAAAAAGGCCCTACCTAGCAACTACAGACCTATCGCACTGCTATCTATTATTTCAAAGGTCATGGAAAAAGCCATCAACATCGAGCTCATGAAATATCTGGAAGACTCAGGAATTGTCAACGATAGGCAATATGGCTTCCGCCATCAGAGATCAACTGGTGACCTGCTCGCTTACGTCTCACATATATGGCAGCTATCTATTGAAAAGTATGGTGAAACTTTAGCTGTGGCATTAGATATCTCCAAGGCGTTCGATCGAGTTTGGCACCAGGGACTCCTCGCCAAGCTTTCGTCTTATGGCTTGCCCCCTCAGCTGTGTTCTCTGCTTGCTAGTTTTCTCTCAAACAGGTCTCTCCATGCAGTGGTCGATGGAGTTTCATCTGACACTCTACTCATAAATGCTGGTGTTCCGCAAGGATCTATTCTCGCACCAACACTATTTCTACTTCACATCAACGACCTGTTGAAAGCAACTTCATGTCCAGTACACAGCTTCGCCGATGATAGTACTCTCCATACCGCTTTCTCTTCCAGGGCCCCTATATCAGCCCGTGAAATCAGAAATGAACGAGGAAGAAATGTTAATAATATAAATATGGACTTAGCAACAATTCTCGAGTGGGGATCTAATAACTTGGTAGAATTCAATGCAAACAAAACACAAGCATTTCTTTTCTCTAGAAAAGCCGATCTCACTGTGCCTAACATAACTTTGTCAGGAGTAACCATACCACTAAAGTCATCCATATCGATGCTTGGTATTACTATCAGCAATAACCTTTCCTGGGAAAATCACGTGAGGTCCATTGCCAAAAGTGCATCCCAAAAACTTGGTTTTTTGTTTCGTGCCAAGAGCTATTTCACCCCCACTCAGCTGCTTATGATCTATAAGGCACAGATCCGACCTGTCCATATTTGGAGCGCGGCACCTAAACATATCCTGAGGCTATTGGATTCTGTCCAAAAAAGGGCAATTCGTCTCGTCGCTCACTTGTCTGGAACACCGTAGAAAAGTTGGCGATTTGTCTCTATTTTATAGATATTTTCATGGGCGATGCTCTTCTGAAATATCAACAATCGTTCCTGCTTTGGCAGTCTCTTCAAGATTAACCCGTCAAGTTCAGTCATCACACTCCTTCGTGGTCACTTTGGAGACCTGCAGAACATCACTTTCCAAAGACTCGTTCATCCAACGAACAGCGAGGCTTTGGAACTCATTGCCTAGGGAGGTGTTCCCCGAGGCATACAATCTCCAGAAATTTAAGAAGAACACCAACTCCTACCTTCTTTCCCTTGGTTCCCACGATGTTCTCTGAACATTACAGGATATCCCTTTTCGTGAGAACCAGAACATAAAAAAAAAATACCTGGGAGATATTTGTTTCTTTTTTATTTCTGTATAACGTGTGTTAAGATTCAGTTGGATTAATGGTTCACATTGAATATGTGGCACGTCAATTTGATATAATATAACGAATAATATTCTCAGGAATGAAATACCTCTCACTGTAGCGGAGGAGTTTGGAACAAGAATACATAGGTATAGTATGTATTACGTGACGATTTCCAGCAGTCAACACCTACCGCAAGCCGTGTAAAGGAACTCAGTTCCTGACGAGGGTCTTTCGACCGCACACGATTTTGTATATAAATGCTTGAAGAACGGTTCGATTTTAAATATTTTTCATTTGTTACAATGCTCAATATTTATCAAAAATGAGTAACATATTATTTTGAAGAATTGGATGAATATTTGTTAGATACCTATTCCGATAGAAGCAGTGAATCATTGAGGAACTACACTAGATAGATCGCAAATTGTCAGGGTTAATCATTACTATTCCCATACTATCGCAGTTTCCTCGGGCGTCCTCAAGGATCACACCTGAGACCACTGTTATTCAACCTCTTTATCAACGATCTAATTCACCTTTTCCAAGGAGGTGAAGCTTTGCTATTTGCTGACGACTTGAAATGTTTTAAAATAATTGAAAGCGAAGCTGATTCATTAAGTCGAACTCATCACCCAATCACTTTCGGATATAGTATAAATAATCTGACCTTACATTCTGCTTCAGAAGCCAAAAGTTAGGTGTGATCCTTGATTCCGCACTTAGCTATAAATCTCACATTTCCACTGTAATTCAGAAATCTATGAAGATGCTAGGCTTTATAAGAGAACCACCTGAGATTTTACTGACACCACTGCTATAAAATCCTTTTATTTTTCCATGGTTAGATCGCATCTTGACTATTGTTCC
>JAFIRS010007405.1:0-25356 GCA_018342105.1 Gonioctena quinquepunctata | reverse complement strand
TTTAAATTTGGTTCGAACATTTAATATTTACTGTACTGGTCAGTAACAGAATGGTTTAGAAAATAAAAAAGGCCAAAATAAATATTTATTATCACAACTGAAAATTGCTTTTGCACGTATAATGTTGGTCAAGTCAAAACACATATTCAATAGAATAATAAATTGCTAAACGTCTGACAAAAAAGTTGACTAGAAGTTCTCAGAGTGGAATTCATCTAGAGAGTAGAAAGTTACTCTAGTAGAAGATTTTTTACGGCATTTTCAATTTATTTTGTTTATCTATTATTTTAATTTCATTGGGCAGGCGGTTACATAATTTTCTCCATTATAAATTATGGAGTTTTTTATTTGTGTCCATGCTGGAATTGGTAATGCCACATTGAATTTTGGTCTAGTGTAATATATTGTGTTATGATTTTTTTTCCAATTTACTATCTGTGAGACAATGAGACACCAAGTTCCCATGTTTTACTGCATAACATCCTGATGCTAATTTTTTTCTGAGTTTCTCAATGTGATCCTCAAATTTCAGTTCATCATCTATATGTAAACCTAGAAATTTTGTTCCTGACTTCAAACTGATTAACTGATTTCCTATTTGAAGTTTTTGCAGGTTATATTTGAACGTGAGGATATTAGTTTTCAAGATATTTAAAGATAACATATTTGCATCGCACCCATCTTTGACCTTACTAATATCATTCCTCCAATTTTTTTGACTATCTAAAAGTCTATAAAATTCATCTGTTTTGTTTCTTACTTACTAAATGTTTAACAGCATCAGAGATATACCTTTTCCGCAGTTTGGGCTTTCAAAAAAGAGCACTGTTCTAGTTGGTCAGAGGGATATGATTTTCAGTTTACTCTTGAGTCCTCGTAAGCTAAGCTTGTATCAATATCTAAAATTGTATTGTCAACTTAATATTTCTCAATCTCTGACGTATATATTGTTTTTAAAACAAGATTATCATATTTTGACCTATCAAAATGATTCCCAAGCTCCTCAATAATCTCAAATATTCTCCCCTGTTGCTTTCTATCAACAAGTAATATAATATATTTCGCTGAGAAAAACGGTTTATAGCCAGCCTTCAGTATCTTATTATTTACTAGCTGGTGATTCCATCTAGCTTCGAACATTAGTTTGACAGTTTGTCAGATTTAATGATTAAAAAATGACGAATTTGTATACGTACTTTCATCCCATTCTTCACCACCTTAGGAGTAACATATTTTTCACCAGCTTGGTGCTAATCTACAGTGTCAAAGAAACCCACATGCAAATTTTCACGGTCCTAGCCCCAGGAGTTTGGGCTGTGCGTTGATACCTCAGTCAGTCAGTTATTCTTTTTGTATATTCAGAAGAAAAAGTGATCTATTGGAGTATCACATTCCGGGAGTATTATAAGATTTATAGTTTTGTTGATGTCCAAGATCTTTTTCAATGCTAAATATAAAATTTTAGAATTACTGATTGTTGAACACCTACATCCTGTCTGTTATCAAGAATATTACTAGCCAAAGTTGATAATTCGTCCCCGGGTTTTAAAAATTTCGAGGCTGTGTAACAATTTTCGTTCTTCCCCAAATAATCAATTTCTCATAACTATTCCGGTTATCTTACGGTGGAACGGGTTATTAGTCCGGCCGATCGTGAACTATGGGACAGCCCATTTATGTCTTTGAACTCGTGATCATGAGTTCATTTATCAAATTGAACGAATTTTTTGTTTTCGTGGCAATGTTGTCAGCTGTTGTTCCTTTTTATAAGTGTTTTATATGAAAAAAAGAAACCGGGGATGAAAAGAGGAAACTATGATTTCAAGTGAAACGAGGATAAATGTTCTCTTTTCTTGAATGGAACGTCAGAGATAGAATTTACTGGGTGAGTTGGCTTTGATTTGTACGATCTATATATGTTAAAATGAGTTTCACCCGGAGTTTAATTGGGTAATATTATTCTCTTTATCTTTCAATTAATGTTGTAGCTGATTAGCATTTTCTTCTTTCCCTTGAGCTAAATTTTGAATTTTTTGGATATACCCATGGTAATTTTGAAGGTTAAATATAGATATTTCGGCCATTTTGACAAATCATTCATACTACATCTTGTGGCTAACGTAACATCTGTTCGAATATTGGAACGGGGTTTTCGGGGAAAATCAGTTCACGTTTTTACTGTTTTTTAGTACCAAGTAATTGGTAATCTCGAATGGACTAGAGCTTACTCCTCCTTACTACCAGTGGATTGTTCCAAGGATTCTGATTGAAGCGAAGGGGCGTATTTGATTGTTTGGAGTGACTAATAGGACGGCTCTCTGGTAAGCAATTTTCTTTATTTCTAACTATATGTTTATGAGAGTAATTTTCTTTTCTCTTGAAAGAATTGCTTATGGAGAGTTGTACCTTTGGCCTAACAATCTCAGAACCTCGATTCGATTCAATATATGCCTCAAGCGTAAAGTTGATTTCCGTTTATTAAATTTCTTATATCTATTACTCCATTTCAATTCCCGTGGTCAGCTTATTTGATTTTTAGATCGTTGCAGAGTCAATTCAGCTCCAGTTACTACCTTGTCCAAGAGCAGGGGAGATTCAAAAAATTTTTTTTGAGAATTACCTGTTTATCGATTGAAAACTGAATTGCCGCCCTATTTCAAAATTATCTTTATCTAAGAGAGTTGTGCCCACTGAAAGACGTAGAGTCTCCCTCTTCAGTTATCTTTAAAATTCTTCAATTAAAGAATTATTTAACATTATTTTTCACTAAGAGAGTTGTGCCCACTGAAAGACGTGTGGTCTCCCTCTTCAGGTTTATCTCTGGAAATTCTTCGATAAAATTATTTCAGCTATCTTTATCTAGAGAGTCGTTGCGCACTGAAGACGTGTGTCTCTCTCTTCTTATCTTGGCTGAAGAGTATACTTTTACTCTGAGCTATTATCTTGTTCCAGAAACCCTATATTTTTTGTGCTTAGAGTATTTTGGTTATAACGCTATATTTTCCTTTGGCATTTGCTTTAAAATGAGTATATTTTTTGTACTGGCAACCTTTAAATATTTTGCTTTAAATACTATATTTTTTCTCTGGTAAATTTCAGGGAAATTTTTATATTTCTTTGGAATACCTTTCCTTATTAAATTTTTACCCTTCTGGTACATAAAATCACCTTATCAAAACTTACTTGTTTCAAAACTTAACTGAATTTGAACATAACGTTTTGGAGTGAGGTTTATTTTGTTTAGTTTTAAATTTTGTTCATTTTTAATATTTTTTAAAATTAAAATTAACTTATAAATTTAACTCAGAATAACAGATTGTTACTATTTATTATCTTTTGTTCTTTCACTGTAACTTTCCAGTCTTTATATAGACTGAGGATTTTTGTAATGCTATCATTTTGCATCTATCTTTGACTCTCGATTAAAATTTGAAACATAAACTTGAGGTTCAAGGATATCCTTCGTTCTCCCTTTTGTACATATTTTGCAGTTCCTATCATCTTCTTCGCATGATATATCCACGGAGGAACCATCTACGGAGACGGAAGGACTAAGCTGGGAGGTCTTACACACATCAATATCAGCATGGTCCGTGAGATCAACTAAATTCACGCCGATAAGGGGTCGAAATCAACTATCGAACCACCCAAGACCATCTTCATCGTAACCGCTGAAACCAATTTCCCTCCTAGAACCGCTGGGACCAGCTTCAGAAAGCCATCACTCATGGTCTAAGAACAACTGGTCGAGCTACCAACCCGCACCCCTGATGTCAACAACCAGTCTGCCAATACACTAGATCTTTTCCTCACCACCAATCCTGGCCCGTATGGGAATAAAGTTTGGCCCACTTGGAAACTCTAAATCACACCCTCATCTCCACAACATGCTCTTTCCATTTACCACCCGAGCAGCACAATACCACCCGTCTCATGTGGCATTACAATTCGGCCGACTGGGAAGGTCTTCGTATGTTTTTCTCAGCGTTTCCATGGAAGAGTTTTGTTTCTCTTCAGTAGATCCGAGTGTGCTGGACAATTTCTGAAATCATCATTTGGGGATGCAAACTTACATACCGAATACCGAAGAAGAACATCATCCGATAAGACCTGGTTTAACAGAAACTGCTCTAGAGCTGTGGCTTCAAACAGGCAGCATACCATCGATGGCAAAAAATCCGGGACCTGAGACCGGACAGCATACGTTGAGGCTAGAGGCTATGCAAAGAGACAATAGAATGTTCAAAAGAGGCTCATAATGCCAAAATAAGATCAAAACTTGTTGAATGTCCCAACGGATCCCGTTCATTTTGGTCTTCTAAGCTGTGGGAAGAAACTTCACTTTCCAGCTCTTTTCCTCCCTAACCAAAGAAGATGGAACACTAGCAACGACTGCCCAGGGGAAAAAACCAATATCTTTGCGCACCTATTTGCTGGAAATTCCACCTCTGGATTCTTCGGAAAACAACCCCGAACATTACACCTATTGACGTCCACATGCCCGAGATCACCTTTCGCCAACGTACTATCAGAAGATTTTGCTGGGTCTCAACACCAACAAAGCCTGTGGATCTGACGGAATCCCGCCGATTGTTCTCAAGAAATGTGCCCCTGAACTAACACCTGTTCTTTGCAAGTTGTTCAACCACTCTTACAATTTGGGAGTATTTCCGTCCAATTGGAAAAATTTCAGGTACAGCCAGTCCCTAAAAGGCAAAAGACCCTACCTAGCAACTACAGACCTATCGCACTGCTATCTATTATTTCGAAGGTCATGGAAAAAGCCATCAACATCGAGCTCATGAAATATCTGGAAGACTCAGGAATTATCAATGATAGGCAATATGGCTTTCGCCATCAGAGATCAACTGGTGACCTGCTCGCTCGTCTCACATATATGGCAGCTATCTATTGAAAGTATGGAGAAACTTTAGCTGTGGCATTAGATATCTCCAAGGCGTTCGATCGAGGGTTTTGGGACCAGGGACTCCTCGCCAAGCTTCCATCTTATGGCTTGCCCTCAGCTGTGTTCTCTGCTTGCTAGTTTTCTCTCAAACAGGTCTCTCCATGTAGTGGTCGATGGAGTTTCATCTGACACTCTACTCATAAATGCTGGTGTTCCCAAGGATCCATTCTAGCACCAACACTTTTTTACTCCACATCAACGACCTATTGAAAACAACTTCATGTCCCGACACAGCTTTTGCCGATGATAGTACCCTCCATACCGCTTTCTCTTCCAGGGCCCCTATATCAGCCCATGAAACCAGAAATGAACGAGGAAGAAATGTTAACAATGTAAATATGGACTTAGCAACAATTCTCGAATGGGGATCAATAACTTGGTAGAATTCAATGAAAACAAAACACAAGCATGTCTTTTCTCTAGAAAAGCCGATCTCACATTGCCTAACATAATTTTGTCAGGAGTAACCATACCACTGAAGTCATCCATATCGATGCTTGGTATTACTATCAGCAATAACCTTTCCTGGGAAAATCCCTGCATCCCAAAACTTGGTTTTGTTTCGTGCCAAAGTATTTCACCTCCAGTCAGCTGCTTATGATCTATAAGGCCGAATCCGACCTGTCCTGGAATACTGTTCCCATATTTGGAGTGCGGCACCTAAACATATCCTGAAGCTATTGGATTCTGTCCAAAAAAGGGCAATTCGTCTCGTCGGTGATGCCTCGCTTACAAACTCGCTCACTTGTCTGGAACACCGTAGAAAAGTTTGCGATTTGTCTCTATTTTATAGATATTTTCATGGGCGATGCTCTTCTGAAATATCAACAATCGTTCCTCCTTTGGCAGTCTCTTCGAGATTAACCCGTCAAGTTCAGTCTTCACACCCCTTGGTGGTCACTTTGGAGACCTGCAGAACATCACTTTCCAAAGACTCATTCTTCCAACGAACTGCGAGGCTTTGGAACTCATTGCCTAGGGAGGTGTTCCCCGAGGCATACAACCTCCAGAAATTTAAGAAGAACACCAACTCCTACCTTCTTTCCCTTGGTTCCCACGATGTTCTCTGAACATTACAGGATATCCCTTTTCGTGGGAACCAGAACATATAAAAAAAAAAAAAAAATCTATCTCGCTCAAGATCTCCGAAGGTATATTCGTGGCACCAACAACTGGAGGAATCATAGGTGTAAATGTTCGAATTTTGATCAGAGTCAAAAATACTGGTTTTTTTATGTAATTTTTCCATTCTTTTAAGAGAAGTTCAATACTCTTCTAGTATTTGTTAATTTTTTTATATATCTTGTTCAATAATTTTAATTCCAACTGGAATAAATTTGTTAAGTCGATTTATTGCATATTTATTTGCCTTCCCATACAAGCTAGGTAACATTTATTTAATTTTATTTATCTTTGACTTTTGTCTTTAGCAAGTCTGGCGCCCAACTCTTGAACTAGTTAAGTTAATTAATGTATAATTTTTTTTTAGTGGCCAAATTTGATTAACTAGGAAAAGTCATTAATTGAACCTTACTCACGGCCCAACCGTATCCATCTGAGCAGCCTATCGGCAAAGTGATTTCACCTTGTTAAATTTGAATCATATAATTTAAAATCTGGGGTTCAAAGTAAGGGGTGTTGCAACTGTAATGATGCATAATTATCTCCCATACTCTAGAAAACTCTATTGCATACTGATCCCCTAGGATGATAATTTTGGAAGTTATTTTTTTCGCCTTTTTATATAGTTTTCAATTCTTGTATACTTCTATCTTCCTGCCGACCGATTCTTTGATTTCATCATGGCTTGAATGTTGATGTTCCAAGAACTCCCCTTCCATGCATTTTCAGATTTTTTACAGGGCTTGCGGTAGGTGTTGAACGATAGGAATCGTCGCGTAAGAAAAAGCGTTATGCTCCCTCCATGCGACTTTCTCTCTATCGGTCTCTGTCTATTATCTGCGAGTTTGTTTATATGATTATATCCTTTTCACAAGCTTTTATTTAGTTTCACCTGTGCCGGTGTCTGTCTGTAATCAAATCAAATTTGACCAACATCTAGTTGCCCGATTAGCGTGAAATTTGGTAGGTGTTCATAGTTCCCGTGACAATGTATTATCCCTTTCAATTCTGCGGGGATATATATGTCCCAGGAAAACTCCACAAATTTCTGTAAATCAAATGCGTTATTTGAAAAGCACGGGGATGGGATAATATCGTACCGTAGTGCATGTTATTTTCTTTGTTATATTGCTACATGACAAGAATTGGCATCAACGCATTGAAATTAATCGGTGTTGTGGAGAGAGTTTCGTTGTGAACAGGTGGCTGTTACTGTTTTTTTTTTCGATACTTGGTTATTTTGATAGTACTTATGATTGTTTCAGAATAAAGAAGGAAGAGTGGGAATCGGTACTTGCATGCACTGATCCAGAAAATGCTTTCAACGAACTAACTGGTAGGTTACTCAATCATATTGAGATTTGTACGGAATCTAAAATAATAACTGTGAAATTAAAAAAAATAAAACCATGGATGACAGACGGCCTTCTCACTTCTATTAAGTACAGAGATAAACTTAAAAGATCTTAAGGTTAAACAAACCGGAAAGAGGTTGAATACAAAATTACAGGAACTTTCTAACGAATCTTCTGAGAGAAACTAAAATCAATTATTACGAAAATAGATTACAGAAGCTGGTAACAACTCAAAAAAATTTGGCAAAACATTAATGGAAATAACTAATAACAGTAGAAAAAAAATGATACTAAATACGAAATCATGGGACACCATGGAAAAAACTCCAGATGATATAGACAAGTCAAACTACTTTAACCAATTCTTCATTGGCATTGGGAAGATATGGCAAATAAGATAGAAAAACCAACAACTCCTGTTACAGAATATAGTTGTAGAAATATCAAACACTCGTTATTTCTTCTACCCAGTGACGAATAATGAAATAATTAATATTATATCAAATCTAAACAATAACACTTCTTCCGGTTTGGATGGAATTTCAGTATTTTTAATCAAAAAGTTTCACTCTTTCTTGGTAAAACCGCTCTGCCACATCCTAAATCTGATATTTTCCACTGGTAAAATTCCCACTTCATTCAAGGATTCCATTACGATACCTATTTTCAAAACGGGCGATAAAAGAATGTAACAAATTACAGACCAATAACACTTATTAACAACTTCACAAAATCTTTGAAAATGCATTAAAAATAGGGTAGTACACTTCTGCAATGAAAATAATATTCTTTCTGAATCCCAGTTTGGTTTTAAGAAAACAAATCAACTGAAAAAAGCGGTATATCAGATAATCAACCAAATTGACAATTGCTTCCAAAACCAAGAAAAGTGCATTACTGTATTTTGGACTTGGCCAAAGCATTCGATACGGTAGATCATGACATTCTTCTCCAGCGTCTGTCTGACAATGGTATAAGAGGCATCGCTTTTAGATATTTTGAAGATTATTTGAGCAATAGATTGCAAGTCGTGAAAATCAACGACTCAGTAAGTGATCCTTACCAGTAACCAGGGTGTGCCGCAGGGAACGGTATTGGGGCCAATACTGTTTTGTTGTATATCAATGATATTTTAATATTGCAGATTTTAAGGGTAAAATAACATCATTCGCTGACGACACAGCAATTATATTTATCGGAAATACTTGGGACGAAGTACAAACTCTGTCTGAAACAGGTATCAGGACGATTTTTGACTGGCTAAGTGATAACTTACTGAGTGTCAACGTTGAAAAACGAAATATATCGCATTCTCGCCAACAAGCAGAGACCAACCGATAGCTAATGTCATAAAAATACACAAACCATCATGTGAAACCAATATGCATTGTGGCTGCTCTTTCATAAACAAACAAACACAATGAAATACTTGGGTATACTTGTGGATCAATGCCTTCGATGGAAATATCATATTGATTGTACTGTTGTCAGATTACGTAAACTCATCTACAAATTCTACCAGCTCAGAAATATAGTGAGTAGGGGATTAATGCTGAAAGTTTATGATGCTTTGGCTGAGTCCATAATGCGTTATTGTATTATAGTGTGGGTGGAACATTCAAGTCCTCTATAAAGAACCTAGAAGTAATCCAAAATACTCTGTTGAAAATTATGATGGGGAAAAACAGGCGACATTCTACAGAATTGCTCTACAATGAAAGTGGGTTGTTAAGTAAGAAAACTGTACGTATTCAACTCTATATTATGGACTGTCAGCTCTCCAAGTACAACTATTCAGCATCCCTATAATACTCGGATATGTAAAGATCTGACTTTACATGTGCCAAGATGTAGACTCACCCAAAACCATAAATTTGTATCATATTTAGGACCCAAACTATATAATGCATTACCTTTACAATTAAAACAAATCCACAGTAAATTTAAACTGAAAAGAGAATTGAAGACATTCATAAAAAATAATTATAAAAGGTTTGAAAATATACTCGATAGATAATCCATATAAGGTATGGGCTGGGCTTATTATAAACCACTGCTACATGCGTTGTCCGTATCTACATTTCTTTCTATCTATCTTTCTCTTCCTATCTTCCTCTCTATTTTCATCTTTATACTCTTCTCTCCCTTCTTTAAGGATCTAAGTTAAATATAAATATATGTTATCTGTTCTGTTGTGTCTATTTGGTTGCTCGCTACAATACAAGCTTGCTTAGGTAGCGTCAATCGCATTAGACTCAACAGAAATACACCTAATTTGTACCTCGTTGCTGAGGACGACCTGTAAACTTTTTTTGTTTATCTGAATGAATAAATTACTTACTTACTTACTTACTTAGTTTCATGGTTACAAGTTATGTGAATGTAGTTATAGATATACAGGTGAGATTCCATACAAAAAAGAGTTTTTTTATTAGTTTTTGTGATGGTAGGATGAATAGATCCCTGCAGTAATGGCCTTTGGGATATAATTATCCCTGTAGTGTTACACGACACCACATGCAATTTTGTCTTTTTCAGAATGAATTCATCTAGAAAAAGAGCCTTGCGCCCAGAAGAGTTAGAATATATTACAGAAAACTTGTCAGAAATTGATGATGAGGATCCTTTTCATGATAGTGACGATAGCAGGGATCCCGACTATGAAGAAAGCTCCAATAGTGAATCAGATTGTGAGAATGATCCTAGAGAGACAATTCCTCAAGACTTGTATGAAAGTGATGACCAGTCGGAGCAAGAAGATGAAATTGACACCCTCAATTATTCAAATTCTCGACCAGCTAAAGCAACCCCTAAAGCTACCCCTGAAAAGTATAAATGGTCTGTAAATGTCGAGAATTTTCAAACCAAATACTTAATTCCACCCGAAGAGTCAGGTCTTGTAGTTGCAAATATTTCAAGATGTGTAACTGCCATACAATGCTTCCTGAAATTGTTTCCGAGGAGTCTTTCTATGCAAATTGCTAGTTATACTAACCAACGCTTGGATATACTTGCAAAATCCAAGTCGAAGACATTGGAACCCACCTGCACTGGTGGAGTGATGGTCATATTGGGATGTAGTATTGTGATGGCATACAATCGGGTACCCTCAATGCATATGTATTGGTCAAGAAATATATCTCTGGGCAATCGAGCAATAAGTAAGAATATATCACGAGATAGGTTTTTACTAATATCTTCCAAATTGTATTTCAACCAACCTGAAAAACCAAATGATGCACCGAAATATTATTACATCGATGATGTTGTTAACTGTTCGCGGGAAAAATTCCTGAAGTCCAGAACTGACAGCTCATTTCAGTCAATAGATGAATCCATGGCGACATTCAAAGGACGCTCCAGTCTGAAGCAGTATGTACCCTTGAAACCCGTCAAAAGGGGAGGAATAAAGCTTTGGACTAGATGTGATTCAACCACTGGATATGTATATGATACAAGCATATATAGTGGTGAAGAGAATGAAGTAGTTGAAGGAACACTTGGGGAGCGAGTTGTTCTGAAGCTTCCGGACACGATAAAAAAAAATAACGTTGTTTTATGTTTCGATCGTTTTTTCACATCAGTAAAGTTATTAGACATTATCCGCTTCCCTGCTCTTTGGGACATTTTTCAGAACAAGAATAAATACTCCCAAATTTTTTGGGAAATTTGATCAAAGGGGAGAATGTGAAATGGTTGGTTGTGAAGAGCGCATTCTTGGAATTCGTTGGAAAGATACCAAAGATGTTTGCTTGATGAGCAATTGTCATGACAGCACTGTTGTACGTAGAAAAATGAAAGATGGCACGTCTAAAGAAATTGATTGTCCTGAAGCAATAGTTTTTTATAACTGTAACATGGGCGGAGTAGATCTTGCAGATCAGATGATACCTTCATATGAGCATGACAGAAAAAGCAGAAAATGGTGGAAAAAAGTTTTTTTCAGGCTTCTCATGACTGCAGTTTATAATGCCTACATAATTTACACAGAAGTGAATAAAAAAAAGATTCCATATATAGATTTTGTAATAGATGTGGCAAAAAGCCTTATAAGTTTGGGTAGAGCAGAATTCCCCAAAAATAATCCCGTAGGCAAGGAAGACCCTCCAAAAGAGTTAAGTTTCTTGCCAATATAGGGGATCACTAACCTGTTACAAAGGGGGGCAGAAGAAGGTGTGTCCGATGCCAATCAAATAAAATTGAAAAAAGAACACAAATTGGTTGTCAAAGTTGTTTGGTACTGCTTTGTATTGAGTGTTTTACTCCATACCATACTTGATTTTGAAACATTATTGAAATGTTAGTCGAATTTTTCCTAAATATATGTATTTATGAGTACTGTTGGGATTTATTTATCCCAATCTACATTACTGTTGGGATTAAATCATCCCGAATATTTTTTTTCAAAAACACGTGGTTAAAAAATTCGAGCATATTTGATATGTGCTCATCTATATCTAGTGATATTATTCACAACATTTATTACTTTTCATCTCTAAAAACGAAAAGTCGTATTGAAAGGGTTAAGGAATTTTTGTTGGGAAAAAAACAAAATGGCGGCTCCGAGATGGCTGATGATCTATGTGATTATGGTCCGATTCTATTCAAAATTGGTACGTGGGGGTTTTCAGGGTCAAAGATAATGATTTTACAAATTCAATATGGTGGCTCCAAAATGGCGGACGAGTTTTGTAATTATGGTCCGATTCGATTCAAAATTGGTATGTGGGGGTTTTCGGGGTCGAAGATTATGAATTTATTGTCAAAATTCATAAAATCAGAATGGCGGCTCCAAGATGGCGGACGATCTCTTGGTATGTGGAGGTTTTTAGGGTCGGAGATGATTGAATTTATTTTCAAAATTCCTAAATTTAAAATGGCGGCACCAAGATGGTGGACAAGTTTTGTGATATTGAACCTTTTCTATTCAAAATGGGTATGTTGGGGTTTTTGGGGTCGAAGATTTTGATTTTAGTCAAAGATTATTGATTTTTTGTCAGAATTCATAAATTGAAGACCTTGTCTTTGAAATTTTTTGGAACGTAGTTCCTTATCGCGCGTTGCGAAAGAGGGCTAGACGGAATAAATTGAGACCAAAAGTTGAAACGAGACTTTCCGCTATAGCCGTGCGGCGTGCGCGTGTTTCTCTGTCTGTCTCACTATCTCTCTCTCTCTCTCTCTCCCATAGAAAGCAAGCCAGTTATTTTCGTTTCGTCTTTCTATTTCGCTTGAACAGTGTGGTGTCGCGACGATTATTTTTGTTGAGTGTATACAGGTTTTTTGTACATAATAAATAATAAAAAATAATAACAATAATGAATCCTGACAGTGTTTCTGCACAAGTTCCGGATATTGCATTGAACAGTGTGGTGTCGCGACGATTATTTTTGTTGAGTGTATACAGGTTTTTTGTACATAATAAATAATAAAAAATAATAACAATAATGAATCCTGACAGTGTTTCTGCACAAGTTCTGGATATTGCTGATGGAGTTAGGTAAATAGAGATTTTATACAGACAATAATAAATGCTTGTGTATTTTTAGCAAGTACGCATTATAACCTCTCTTTACTATTGTGCTAACCAAGTCATACGCGTTATAATCTCTCCATTATTGTGTGTTTAGCAAGTGTACGCGTCATAACTTTAATAAACTTAAAAGCAAATAAATATTTTAATATTACAATATCAATGCGTATGTACTAAAATTGAGCCTACTGATTAAGTTTATATCACATTATATTTGTTAATAATTAGAAAAATATTATTATAATTTAAAAAAACAAAAAAAATTATTACAATTCCTTCACTAATCAATCGAAAGGAACTCCGTTCCATCCGGGTGTCCCTTGACACCTCTCAAGTTTTTTTTATTAATTATTTCATTTGGACATAGTTTCTCATGTTTTTTGTATACCGAAGTTGGATTAATGGTTTACATTGAATATGTGGTACGTCAATTTGATATAATATAACGAATAGTATTATCAGGAATAAAATACATTTTACTGTGGCGGATGAGTTTGGAAAAAGTATATATATATATATATAGTATTGCATGGTATAATGACAATTAAATGTGATGGAATGGACGTCAACTTTCAAAAAGTAAAATATTGAGAAAAACACACAAAATGGTGGATACATGAGATTGATGGCAACGTATTCTGCTACCTCGATATCAATTGATTTATTGGATCGTTCAGAACCATGGAGGGAGCATAACGCTTTTTCCTTACGTGACGAAAATATACAAATATGAACAATCTAAATCTCCATATCGAATAACATTCGGATTTTTATTATTTTTGTTAATTGGCTACATTTTTTTATTTTTGATATGATAGTTTCTGATGATTTTATAGCAGCTTCCAATCTTTTTCATTTCACGTTGTTCCTTAGGAACTTTTACACATTCACCTTCGAATTCCTCACTATCTACGCCACTGGAAATAATTGGCTTAGTCATTGTAGATTGATGATTCACTCATGTATTTGAGTATCAATAGTTTTTACTGACACTACTTTTTAAGCTAGTTCTTTCTTTAACTCATTTATTTCGCCCTCCATTTATTTAATAAGTTTTTTCTGAGCTGCTAATAGGGTGTTCATTTCTGTTTTCTAATGTTTGTTCAATTATGATTTGTTTTTCGTCAATTAATTGTTGAATGTATTCATGGTCCCCTCTTCAGACAGAGGTATTTCCCATAAGTAGGTCCTCGAGAAATTCCAATCTATTATAGTCCTTCAATTGATGTTATGCAGAACTTGTGAATTAATATTGGAACTGAAGTTATGTTAGTTAACAGCGGAATGTTCATGTTTGTTCAGGTGTTCACTTATGCGGATATTCAGAGGTCTATATGTTCTACCAATACAAGTTGCATCACAATTAACATAATTGAATTTATAGATACCACTTTCTGATATTTTGTCAATTTCGATTTCTAACCGACGAAACCAAAAAAGATGAGGTTCTCTATTCGACGCATATATTTTTTTATTATTTTTTTTATGTATGATCACGCACAACTTTCCACAGAGCGGGTCGATTCCGATGATTCTTTTTTCATTGGATAGGGTGTACTTTGAAATTGGTCCCATTTCAATTCGAACAACGAAATACATCCCTAAGGGTAGCAAAATGAAGGATATTGATCGTTCACCCTCTGAATTTTGGTCCGTTAACCGATTCTATCAGGCATAACTTTGTAGTGAGTTATCTGATTTGGATGATCCTTTTTTTATTCGAAAGGGTATACCTCATAGTTGATCATATTCCAATTCGAAATGGACTGATCCACCCCTATGGGTAGAAAAATAGAGAATAATTGATTTTTCACTTGTGAACATTGGCACACATATGTAGTTGACATTGATAGACCCTCCTACATCCGTCAAAATGATTACATTCTATGAAAGGATGGAATTATATACAAAGTAATGAAATCAACTGACCAGAACTCTCAAAATTAATTTTCATTATATAATAAATAGTTAAACTAGAAAATCCTATTATTTGATAGTTAATAGTAGTTGAAGTAAGCTAGGTAAGTATTTTGGAAGTAATAAAAAACTTGAGAGGTGTCAAGGGACACCCGGATGGAACAAAGTTCCTTTCGATTAATTAGTGAAGGAATTGTAATGTTTTTTTTTTAAGTTATAATAATATATATATATATATATATATATATATATATATATGCACTCTGTCTGTCTATTCTTTCGTACACGTCATAGATGCGCGGGACTTTGTAAACACAACAGAGTGGTGTATATATATATATATATATATATATATATATATATATATATATATATACTCTCTCGACTTCGTAAACACAACAGGGTATAGGTTAGAACACGCACGGCTTGCTAAATACATACGCATTGATATTGTAATATTAAAATATAATTTGCTTTTAAATTTATTAAAGTTATGACGCGTACACTTGCTAAACACACAATAATGGAGAGATTATAACGCGTATGACTTGGTTAGCACAATAGTAAAGAGAGGTTATAATGCGTACTTGCTAAAAATACATAAGCATTTATTATTGTCTGTATAAAATCCCTACTTACCTAACTCCATCAGCAATATCCGGAACTTGTGCAGAAACACTGACAGGATTCATTATTGTTATTATTTTTTATTATTTATTATGTACAAAAAACCTGTATACACTCAACAAAAATAATCGTCGCGACACCACACTGTTCAATGTGAAATAGAAAGACGAAACGAAAATAACTGGCTTGCTTTCTATGAGAGAGAGAGAGACAGACAGAGAAACACGCGCACGCTGCACGGCTTATAACCATAGCGAAAATCTCGTTACAACTTTTGGTCTTAATTTATTCCGTCTAGCCCTCTTTCGCAACGCGCGATAAGGAACTACGTTCCAAAAAATTAAGTAGGTAGTAATTAGTAGATTTCAGCAACAAAAAATTGAAAAATAAACATTTTAATACAAAAAATTAAACCGACAAAAAAATCAACTGAAAAGAAAAAATAAAATAAACCTTATTAGTCTAAATGATGATTGAGCTCCTAAACTAATGTAAGTAACTGATTTCGAGTCGGCGCCAAACAAACTAGCAATTGAATTAGGTGAAGCGTAAAATGATGGCAGCAAGATGCACGGCTGCGTTTTGATTACTTCTTTCAAAGATAATGATCTGCGATAATTATTTGTTTGGCACCGACTCAAAATCAGTTACTTGCATTAGTTTAGGAGCTCAATTATCATTTATACTAAGAAGATTTATTTTATTTTTTGCTTTTCAGTTGATTTTTTCGTCCGTTTAATTTTTAGTTAAAAAGTTTTTATTTACTTTTCAGTTCTGTATTTCGTCGATTTAATTTTTTGTCAAAAACTTTTTATTGTGTTACTTAAATTTTATTAGTTGTAATGTTTTATACCCTTTCTTATCACTTGGCTAAGATTAGCTCACTGTGGTGATGTAATTACTGTGAATATCGATGTCTCCCAGGGTTCTATTTTGGGCCCAGTTCTATTCACTTCAATAACTAAAGAGGCTATTTTTACAAGCTTTTATTTAGTTTCATCTGTCCCGATGTGTGTGATAAAATTTTACAAGTTAAATTTGACCCACTTGTAGTTGTCCGATTAACGTAAAATTTGGCAGGTGTTCATGGTTTCCGTGACAATGCATTACGGAGTTTATGTTAGAGAAAAAAACAAAATGGCAACTTCAAGATGGTGGACGAGTTTTGTAACTAGGATCCGATCCGATTCCAAATTGGTATTTGAAAGTATTTGGGGTCGAAGATTATGAATTTTTTGTCAAAATTCATAAAATCAAAATGGCAGCCGGCTTAAATATGGCTCTGTGATCATGGTCTGATTTTATTCAAAATTGCTGTATGAAGTTTTTCGGAGTCGGAGATTATAAATTTATCGTCAAAATTCATAAATTCAAGAGGCCGGTCCCAAGATGGTGGACGAATTTTGTGATTATGGACCGTTTCTATTCGAAATTGGTATGTAGGGGTTTTTGGGGTCGATGATGCCGTTTTTCAACCCTATCACCAAGAACAGCAAGCACCGCTTGCACCACAAACGAATGTGAATCGTTCCATTCGCATATAATAATAATGATAATAACGTTTATTGTGCATGAAAAAATTTAATCTTACACACAAAGGGAAAAGGGTTAGCCATAAGCTATCTTCCACCCTTCCCGAAATTGACATGTATTTTAGTAATATAATTAGATGCATTAAATAAAAAAAACTTAATATGTAATATATTTTCAAGGAATAATAAGACTTCTAACTACAGGACAATAAATTAATAACATTATTCACACACGAGTTGTTTGGAAATATACGAATTGTGAAGAGATGATGATCTATAGACTATGAATAATATCTTCATTATGAAATAATCAGTTGTGATTTCAATGCTTTCTAAATTGAGTAATCGAAAGATCCAGTGATGGTAGTATATGATTCAAGTACGAAGGGGCCAAAAATGAAAAGCATCCTTCGAATTTCGAAGTATTATGAAAGGGAGTATTGAAAGAATCAATCCTGATATTTACTAAATGAAGATCGGATCTTCTAATTATCAAACTATATAGGTACTTAGGAGTTTAGTTTGTAGCAGTCTGTACACCAATACACTAGTAAGATATTGAACTCTGGCTTTGATGTTTAATTCTTCCATACTTAATAGGTAAGGACTTATGTGCTCTCCGAATGGTATACAACATACAAATTGCATGCAAGCGTTCTGAATACGTTGCAATTCATTCTTGTTATACTGTGGTAAGAGATTATAATACACTGAACATCAATAATCGATATGAGGATAAATCAGAGTTTTAACTTACATTAGTTTCATTACTATAGAAAGCTGATACTTGAATTTATATAAATTCTACAGTTTGAAAAAAAAAGTTCTGAATATTTTTCTTCATGTTCATCGAATGAAAGAGGAGAATCAATAATAATGCCCAAATTTTTTGTCGATGTCAGCATTATTCAGAGAGAGCCTATGATGATTTGGTATTTCTGTTTTCTGTCTTAGTGGTCCAAAGCATAGTGCAACTGTTTTACTAGGAGTTATTCTCAAACCGTGATTTTCAGAGTAAATTAACGTATTATGTAAGTCTTGGTTGATATGTGTAATACAATTTTCTGTTTCCTTGGCCTTGGCAGATAAATGAATTTGAAAGTCATCTGCATAGAGATGGGCTTGGCAAAATGACAATGAGGACGGATAATCGAATATAAAAATCGAAAACATCAAGGGGTCCAATACTTCCTTGTGGAACTCCTAATTTAGTTTCTTCCAATGAGGAGCACGAGAGATTTTGATCGAGTTTGACTATTTCAGCCCGTCATGTGAGATAACTCGCCATCCATCTCAGTGATATCTAATCGAATCCACTGTACTTCAGTTTACTGAAAAGTAATTCAAAATTAACCAGATCAAATGCTTCACTTTGATCGAGCATAACTAGAAGAGAGACAGCTGATTTGTCACTAGCTTTTAAGTAAGGCAGTCTGTGTTTCATGTTTTTGGCGAAACCCCGACTGCACATCAGAAAGTATTTTATTTTCATCCAAAAATATTTTTATTTGACGAGAGACATTTTTTCCGAACACTTTGGATAACGAGGGCAGAATGCTTATTGAACGCAGATCATTATATGATAGGGGTGTGTTATTTTCCAAACGTCGAGAAAAACGCCCTGGTTCAAAGATTAATTGAGAATATATTTGATTTCTTCAATACAATGTGATTAACGATGGATATCATTTTAATATAAATGTTGTCGATACCCAGAGCGTTTGATTTAATTTCACATATAGCGTAAGGAGGTCTTCATATATTATTTCTGTAAAGGAAAAAATAGATTCATAGTTCAATTTGTTATTATTATGAAATGCCAAAGTATCTTCGTTAATTATCGATCAGCAAAACTTTCTCCACATCCTTCTGTATTTGTTTTCATTGATTTTCAAATTAATGGAAAACATCAAATTACATAGACCGATATCATTCAGTTAGCTACTTACTAACATCAAATAAAGAGAGTCGCGGGAAAGCTATAAATCTATTTTGAATAAGTGTTTATTTCCCAACTGTTTTTTCAGCTGAAACGAAATGGAAATCAAATGATTTAATTTCTCTGAGATAACTTCAGGTTTGTTCATTAAAATGCTCCTTTCCCATATTGTATATTTTGCTACCCAAAACTTCTCGGACTGGCCTACTTGATCAACATGGCATTGATACGGGTGTATTTTAAGATTCTTGAAACTTGGTGAAGTCGTACAAAAAATAGGATCGGACTTCATCAAATAATTAAAGGCGGCTGACAATTTTAAATGTTATTTAGAAAATGTTTGACATACGTTTCGTAAAAGTAATGGTGATTTCTTGGATAGAAACAACCCTCTCCCCTCGATGACATGGATTCCACACAGGAAGATTAGGAGAAAGTGACGTTTGTGTATCCATTGAAAGTGTTTTTGTAATATCGATAGAGGCAAATTTGTCGGTGTTTTTTTTTTTGTTTCTGTATGCGTATACCGGGTGTCAACGTATTCTTTAGACAAGCCATGGTTTCCAGAGTTCCTAAGTTATGAGATCCAACTTAAAAAATATTATATGACAGTATTTTTCGCCTAGTTGAGTACCTATTGCGGTTTGATTTTTCCAAAACCACTGATTATAGAAAAGTCAACATCTTTTAGACACGCGTTTCTTAGTTTCTAATTTTTACGACGAATTGATGTTTTCGAATCGAAATTCGGATGGATAATAATACTAATACACTAATTATTTGTCAAAAAATTATGAGGAAATTGGGGTATAGAGCCCGTCAAGTATGCTGTGGATACAAAATTGAATGAAACTGAATTACAAAATTTTAATTTTCACATAACAAAAATCCATTCCAACAATAAAAAAACAATAATAGCAGAATTGGTTGAAGGGAATCAAATGTTCGAAGTGCATTCCGAAAACTTCCTGACATTTCCTGTCTCTATCAATTTCGCAGCATTTTCAGTGGATGGAACGTAGCGGCCACGATTCTGGAAAACTTTGAGGTGGTTGTGGTCGAAACCTGTGTCATCCTCAAAGTATGCACCATATGGAAAACTAATTTATTAAGGGTTTTTCGACAAAAAGTTATTCTTGGTAAAAGTTTGTGCATCCCCTAAAACTAAACATGCATCAACAAAATATAGTAAAACACACGTAGTATACGAGTAGCCTTCGAAAATTTGATTTTGAGATAGGAGTAAAGTAGCCTTATTTTGAAAAATCTCGGGAAATGTTAATTAGAAAAATATTCAGCATTAAGGAATACATCTAAGTGAAGTTTCATTTTTTTACTCATTTTTTTCAAATGGGGACTACGAAAAAAAATATTTACTAAATCAATAAATAGACAACATCCTGTATACGACGGTTTATTTAAAAAGCCTGTGATATTACGAATAACAAAACTATTGTGTTAACCACGGTTCATTTTTTTGAAGAGTAAAATCATTTTCTAAGTTTTTGGTGCAAAGTTATCTGTATTTTTTGTTAACACCGAAAATTGCTCCAAATTATACAGTATTGTAAAATGAATTGAATATTCAATAATATCAAATGACAAAACATCAAAATAAAATAAGTATTTCGGCACAAACTAGTTACATTCATTTTGTGGAGTGTTGCTTGTCCAAAATAATATTGTCTTAAGTTGGTTGTGAAAACAAACGACATCAAGTACTTGAAATATTTGCCAAATATTTATTACGTAGTTATTGTTATTGCTTATTCTGTTAACGTTTGATAATAAGTACTATATAAATAATATTAAGATGCTTACAAAAGAAGAAAATGTTGAGGTTATATTCTTGTGTGGGGAAAATACTTCAAGCAGACAAGTTAAAAACATTTTTAATGCCAGGCATACTAATCGCAATGTACATCACACTACAGTAACCCGTATTTTAAATAAATTTGAAGATATAGGCAGTATTAACAACAATTTCAAAAAACCTCACACAGCTGCAAAAGTATCTATAGAAGTGGAAGAGGAAGTGTGTTTAAAAGTTATCGAAAATGGTAAGACATCAATTAAACAAATATCGACATCCCTTGATGTACCTTTTACTACTGTACAAATTTTTTTAAGAACAAATAAATTCAAAGCTTTTAAACCAAAATTTATAAATACTTTGAAAGAAAGGGATTTTATTCCAACATTTGAGTTTTTCGCATGGTATCAGGGAGAATACGAAGAAAACGCACGGTTCCTAATAAATATTTTATGGACGGATGATGCAACATTTACAACTAATGGAACAGTAATCCTCATTTCACTATAGAGTGCAAGGACCAATACTCATTGGTCCCTTCTTCATTGATGGAAACCTTAATGCCAACCGATATTTGCAGTTTTTACAACAAGATTTATTACCAATTTTAAATCAAATGCCGCGTAGACAAAGAGACAGAATTTGGTATCAGTTAGTTGGAGCTAGTGTTCACTGTAGTGTAACGATACGACAATTTTCAAATGAAACATTCAATGGAGATTGGATAGGATGTTACTCAGAGTATCCAATGCCAGCGCGCTCACCAGATTCAACCCCAATGGATCTCTTGTTTTGGGGTTTATTGAAGAACGTAGTTTACAAACATCTTCCTTTTGGGGATGGAGAACATTTGGAAACTGTGATTACTAATTGTCTGAGGGCTATACAACCGGAGCACATTACGATTGCCATCAACGATTGTGTAATAAGAACCGAACTGTGCATGTTTCGGGGTGGACATCATACTCTAATATGAAATACTTCCTCCGGAAACATGCTTTTGTTGTCAAAGCGAATATAAGAATTATTTTGGACAAGAAAATCTCCAAAAAATCAATGAGTTTGTGCCGAAATACTTATTTTATTTTGATGTTTTGTGATTTGATATTATTAATTAATTTTTCGTAGTTCCCATTTAAAAAAATGGGCAAAAAAATCAAACTTCACTTAGATGGCCATGACTCCAAAACTAGATGTATTTTTTGATGCTGAACAAATTTTCTAAATAACATTTTCCGAAATTTTTCAAAATAAGGGTACTTTACTCTTGTCTCAAAATCAAATTATTGAAGGTTCCTCGTATATAACGTGTGTTTTACTATATTTCATTGGTGCATGTTTAGTTTTAGGGGATGCACAAACTTTTACCAAAGTATCTTTTCGTCGAATAACCCTTAATAAATAAGTTTTCCATATGGTGCATACTTTGAGGATGACACTGTATAAACGTTCCGATCTAATAGCCACATTCCAACCACGTTGTTGTCACCAGGCAGAAACGTGGATATGTAGTGGCCGACACTAGATACGTTAACACTCAATCGACTATAAGTTTAAGAATATATAACATACAAACACGTATGTATATTGAATTTTGACAACATCTGATCGGGATAAAATTAAAATGATTGAAAGTTTACTGTGAAATATGTGTGTTATACCTCGATAGTGAGCACGCGCCCACTGAATACTCTTTATTTAAGGAAAACTTATAATTTTGGAAATAACTCGCCTCCGAAATTATGTACTTAAATCCCTCAAATATTTTTTTTATCAATCTTGGTTACTTTGAACCAATACTTACGTAATGAAGTGCTACGTTTGATGCAGAACTGACGACAAATAAATCTGTATTTGAATGTTTCGTTCATTTCTCTAATAATGACGACCCACCATATTCCTGTAAATATAAAGGCTTTTGGAGAATACAAATTTGAAGTGGCAGAAACTGAAAATATACCACTCTACAGCTTCTCTCATCATAAAGTCGCCAGTGGAATTTAATTATTAACTTTTCCACCACTAGAAAGTGGCGCCCACGTCGCAGGCGCATGACCCACCACTTCAAAGTTATTACCTAAAAATTACAATAGGTCTATACCCTCGAAGTGGCGAACACGTCCACTTCAAAGTTATAAATTTGAAATTGCGGGTACATGTCCATTAATTGTTAAACAGGGACATGTAACAAGTATGGTGGATTTATGCAGCTCCAATTAACAATTATCAAGTATCAAGTATCAACTAACAATTATCAATTAACAAGTAATGAAAATGATGACATTTATGGAAACTGAATTAAAAATTATTTGTGAATATCAAGCAGGCGCACAAGTCCAATCCGATTCATTTATATTAACCATTTTATACAAAATCAAGGAAAATTGTCCATCGAAAACGCATAACCTATTCCATTTTGGATGAATATCATTCGCGTTCCACTTAACAGGTGAAACGAACTTTTTTAAGCCAAAAAAACATAATTTGAAGGAAGTTAGGTTAGCTTTCGTCATCGCGAGGACCAATCCACGGTTACATGATGGTGAATTTTAAAGGATATTGTAACTTTATAGTTACTTTTATTGAATACGAACTGTGGCAATCACTTATGGAAATAGCAAGAACGTGGCAACCATCACCGCATATCACCATCAATGTCACATTGAAGTTACTAAAATGTCACCGAAACTGTCATATTCTATTGAAAGTGACTTCTAAGTGATATTCAAGTGGTACGGAATGATTTCACTACGAATATTTCCCACTTTCAAGTGTTAAAACCTTCACGGTGATTCTGCTTAGTGACCATAATGTTTCAGACACCTCAATTGATGAACAAAGTGGGGATTAGCAGTATTGTTCAGAAGTAATCAATCACAATAATCTAATTTCCATCATTTTTATACAAATGCTGGTACACTTGATAATGATACATGTTTTTCAAAATCTTCCTTGCTGACTCATGACTAATTTGTATTTCATGACTAATGTCCCTGGTAGTCTAAGATTTCTTCCAGGTTATTGGATATGTTCAATGTGTCTCTCTGAATTTGGAATATGGGACATTGCTCTATAATATGTTCTACAATAAGTTTCACTTCACAGATGTCACAAGTTGGTACATTTTGTCCAGATAACAGGTGTTCATGTGTGTGCCTAGTGTGTCCCCAGGCGAAGTCGGGTCATTATCGCTTGTTCTCTTCTTTTTGTTGATTGGTTTGCCACGGTCCGACGTTTGGTTTGATTTCTCGTAATTTTCATCGTGAGGCCTGCCATTGAGTGTTCCAAGCGTTCTCTATCTTGTTTTTGATATTCGATTTCATGTCTGTCGAGGGGGTATATTGAAACGCTGCTTGGTTCGGATTGTTGATTGCTTCTCGAGAGCTAGTGTCTGCTGTTTCATTTCCTATATGTGAAGGAATTCGAAGTACTACTACTTCCTTCTCCAATGTTTGGATGATACGAAGCTCTCTTTTTATTAGTCTTCCTATCGAGTGATTTATGTATATTCGAGGAAGTATTTGTAGATAGATACGCATTTATTTCCAGTAACATAAAACTTGTATGAACTAATAAAAAAATACATAAATAAAAACAATTTTTTTTTTTGAGTTACATGTAGAGCCTACTCAAAGGCGTGAGGAAACGTAGCAGCATTGATTTGTAGGAACAAAATAGAAAATGTATAACAAATTCGAAATATAGAACAAAATACAGAATAAAGTACGAAATAAAATACAAAAAAATACAAAAAAAATAAAATATATAGGGAGCTTAGTGAATCTGATATGATGATGAATCTATTAGATGGCCTCGATTTTGCAACTCGTATCGCTTGGAGGGGTTTCTTGTCTGAATTGTTTCGCCAAAACGGAGAAACATTGAAAATATGGATGATGTCTGTTAGGATACCTTTCAGCATACAGAGTTGCTGCGTTCTCCGATATTTTTTTGCATTCGTCATAAATTAAGTCCACTTTTTCATCTCTTGTATACATGTTTGCTGGAAAATTTAATGACCTAAAGCACACTGGGTATACGAACTACTATTTTCTGTTTTTACCGAACAATGAAAATTATGTGATGCACAATTGGTGTTTTTGAAAATTGTTCGTCCCAAAACTATGTGATCGTATTCAGAATCGTCCCTAGAATCCGAAAAATAAAAATATACAGGGTATTCCATTTGAAATTCTCAAGTTGGGATCGTTTCCCGTGACACATTTATCATTATTATTACTAGAACAATCGAACATATGGATATGTAAACAACGGGATCAGGCTAGCTGGGTTCCGTGTTCACCTATGATACGGAACACCAACAATGAAAATGTATGGAGAGAATAAAAAGCTTCATGACTTTATCAACTTATCTAATCGACTCACTGTTGAGATAACAGCCCAATTTTTTTCATCTAAATCCAGCAATCTTATTTTGCGGTAATAGATGGAAACAGACTCAGCTGAATGCATTTAAAAAATATAGCCAGTCCTAGAAGAGGTATAGTGTTCAACTTGGAATGTTCTACGAGCATCTCGGCGCTGATGCAATATT
>JAFIRS010007404.1:0-25357 GCA_018342105.1 Gonioctena quinquepunctata | reverse complement strand
AAAACGTATTGTATGCATATGTCGTGTGATGATTGTAAATATTTGAAATCTTATTAAAAGCCAAATCTGAATGTTTTTTCGTAACAAAATGAATAAAAATAGAAATTTTCAATTTATATAATGAACGGAGTATACATTTTTTGTTTTGTATAGATTTTTTGATGATTCTGTAAATGGTAATTTATATATGTATTTTCTTGTTTTATTTTGCGAGGTTTGTAAGGGTTTTATAGTAGAAATGGTAGCGGTTCCCCAAATAGAAATGAGATATTGTAATTTTGAATGATTTAAACTGAAATAAATCATTTTCAAATATTTGAGAGGGGTATAATGTCTGATCCTGAATAAGATTCCAATAAGAGGTAAAATTTGTTTTCTCATTTGGTATGAGTAGACCATATATAAACCTAAACCTAAAAAAAATGTATTTGATGTATATTTTATGATGGAATTATTGTATTCAATTGGTTTCAGATGATCAGTTGGAATTTTTCTTTTTGAAATGAACATGATTGATGATTTTGAAATAAGATCATTTTCGATGTCTGATCGAATTTCAGACAAATCCCTTGCAAAATATACAATTGTTGTGTCGTCGGCAAAAAGTTCCAGTTGTCCCTTCAATTTAAGTTTTGATATAGAGTCAATATAAATTTAAAAAAGAAGTAGAGCAAGTACAGAACCTTGAACCATGGGACACCATAATTTATGTTTTTCATTGGACTAATTTTATCATCTACATATACAAATTGTTTCCTCCTTCCCAAATAAATTTTGAACCAAATATAACTGTTTTCTCTGCTACCAATATCATTCAATTTTTTCAAAAGAATGTTATGGTCAACCATATCAAAGGCCTTCCTCAAATCCAATGATACTAACCCACATTTATTTTTGTTGTCTATTTCGATCTTAATTTTAGATATCATATCTAATGCAGAAGATTCTGTATTACTGGATTCACGAAATCCATATTGTTCTACATATAAGAATTTTTATTTCTTCAAATAGTCTCTCAATCATTCATCCATTATTTGTTCAATGATTTTTCACATTATTGGCAAAATTGAAATTGGCCTATAGTTACCAATCTCATTCTCATTTCCACCTTTGAAGAGTGGTTTAACTTTTGCAATTTTGCATTTTTTTTGAAAAATACCCATTTTGAAAGAGGTGTTGATCAGTTTGCTTAATAGTGTTGCTAGTTCAATTTTGACTGCTTTGATGATTTCGTGACGTGATGTTCTTGGGTCTGTTTTAACAGCCTTCAAACTCCTAGAAAGTCACGTTATTTATGACGCCAGAATAGTATGCGGGAGATATTTTCTTTTCTCTATTTCAAATCTCGGGCACTGTAGTCTTCTGACCAAATTAAACTTCACGGCAAATGCTCGAATAGAGGAAATAATAATAATGCAGAAAATATATTTAAATTATCTAGTAACTAGTTGAATCAATGAAGGAATACTGTCGCAGAACTACGATTCGAATGCCACGACAGATAATTTAATAAATCAAATAATAATAATGCAAGGAATAATATTTTAATTCCAGGCAAATAATTGAACAAAATGAAATAATAATAAATGCAGAAATAATAAATTTCGGGTGCTTCAGCACACGGAGTAACCAAGCTCAAATACAATTTATTCACAATTTCCACTTACGGATACCTCAACGCTTCTGGATTACTCTACTATTCAATACTCTTTGCACACTTTTTTCGCTATCAAGTAACTTGAACCAGCCTTAGAGAAGCACAACAGGAACAAGCCCCGTAAAGCTATCAAATTTCTGTCAAACCTAGACAAAAAAGCCCATTAAGAAAGGCGCGCTTTTTGTTCCTTTTAGGGTAAGAGCGGCGCACTTTTTGTTCGATAAATCGAAACTGGACCAGCAATCTGAAGGATAATTTCGTGCCTGTTACAAAAAATAACGTGGTTTTTCCAATCGCGATTTTGGTTTCTTTGCCGTCTTTTACAAAAACCATCACCGGAGCTTTTCACCCTTTTTATAAGATATAGAAAATATTTCATGCATGATGTTGACATGAGTTCCAGTAGCTTTGGGTATGTACATTGATTTTCTAGCATGGGAATGTTACATTTTGCCAGACCGGAACCAATAGAAACCCCAAATACGCAGGGACGTACCAAAGTTATGTTAAATTTCTTAAGCCGTTCTTAGTAACGGAGCTCTAAAAAATGCTTCGTTACATTCCCCTCCTACATGCGCAAAAAAAATTAAACCTAGTTATTTTTTTTTCTTTTTGAGGAACACTGCAGAATCAGTGTTTAGTCCATCACTAATTCTGAACTCTTAACTAAATAATGTCTTACACTACTAGAGTTCCTTTTGTAAAACACTTCTCACTGGTTGACTTGGCTAAGTCTAGTAACCACTGCAGTTACGGGCATCCTTGCCTGTAACAACTGGATTCAGTAGGGGTGGTAGGAATCATGCTTCTGGGGCCTCAAAGTCGAAAAGACTCAGTGGTCAGTGAACCAGGGCATTGGCCACATGAACAGTCCAAGGAACGAACTCTACATCGTCCTCAGCATGAGCAGAATATCTTCCAAGTTTTGCGACAGGATTGTCGCTGGTGACCAAGGTGTCCGCATCGCCAGCAGAGGTTCTTGTCCACCAACAGATAGCGTGGACAGTCATCTTCGACTGCCAGGGTTGTCGTCTGAGGTAGTGTGGTGGCCGGTATACTGTTCCTCACTCGTCTTATTCTCTCGGACATCAGAGAGACCGGGAGATATTTGACTGCAGCAGGCCGCAGCATGTCGAGTGTCAGTTCGTTGATGCAATCCATCGGTACCTCAACCTTCCAGCTGACGATTTCCTTCCAGTGGAAATAACCATTCTTCTCGAATGGATCCTCGAATGTCTGGGACTATGATTGACCATCCTCGTCAATTCTTTGAATGGGGTCGCCAATTTGTGTTTCAAATCGGCAGGGTCCTTCATCCTGGTCCCATGACTTTGGCTGGGCATACGGGTAACGAAATTTAGACGGATATGACGTGGCATATCCCGGGCTGAACCTGGCTTTTCCTGAAACAAGGATAATTTATTGGCAAGAAATTCCATAATTCTCCCATTTTTATATGTGGGGGAATCCGATGGTTCATTCTTGAAGACAGTTCCGGATGGTACGGTTTCAGTCATTACGGCAGGCATATGCGAAGACATACATGGCTGGTCTGCTTTGACAGACAATGCTTTCTTTTTGAGAGGAACGAAATTACTAATTAAGTGGTTTCGAAATATATTTCCTGGGCTGGTCCTCCTTCTGGGATCCCGGCAACGGTTTCCTCCATGGGCGGCGGGCTTAGCAGTATCAGTCTGAGGTATCCTTTTGCTCATTTCTGGTGAGGGATTCAGATGGTATAGGTTCCACAATTCCTTCTGGAACGTGCAAATACATAAGGGGCTGGGTTTCCTTGAACGATACGTCCTTCCCATCGGAAAATAATGTATTACTGGCTAAGTCAATTTGGAACTTGTTACTCAAAATATCCATCCACAAGATAATATCCACGGTCAGGTGCGGAAGTATCAGCAACTCATGTACTAAACTTTCCTGTCCTACAGTCATCTGTGCCGAAAACGCTTGAGTGATAGTGCAGAACGTCCCATCCGCTTGACGGGACTGAGTCCCAGTCTGCCTACTAAGTTCCAAACCAAGATGAATGCAGCAATTTTTTACTGCCTCACTAGCAAAGGATCTGGTAGCGCCGGTATCTAGCAACGCATAAAAGCACGATTTTTCAATAGTAATAATGACAAATAGCCGGTTATCAGTAGATTTTGGTATCACAGCCTTTGCCCGGATATTTAGTGCCTGGACTCGTGCAGTACCTGCTTCTGGGCGACTCCTCAACGAATTCTCACAATGTCGGGACATTATTCCCGTTTCTTCCGCATCGAGATCAGAACACTCGCTGCCAATGTCCCAATGCGCTACACTTCCAACATCCCGAGATGGATGTTCTGTTTCGTGATACTCCACGAGATTCTTCCCCATGCTCTAATGGAGGGTGTCTAGACGGACCTCTATGGGATGGCGGAACATTTTGAGTGTTTATTGTCGATGTCATGTTCCGGTTAGAAGAGACTGAATGCCTCGTAGAGGATCGAGGGCGTTGCCTGTCAAACGAGACTGAATGTCTCGAAGAGGGTTGAGGGAGGTTCACTCTGACTCAACTCCTCTAGGAGAATTTCACACTCCATAGTCTTGGAAACCAGGGAGGGTGTGTCCCAAAAATCGATTTTTCGTATATATTGCCGAAACTCCGCAATAAGTTTCTATATAGTCGGAGGATTTCTTGTTCCATGGGTTATCCTCCATGTCGGCGTATAAGAATCTGTAGGTCAATGATATAATCAATAGCAGACTCAGAACATCTCTGTATTCGACGGCTAATTTCCAATTCCAAATCCTCCTGATAGTGTACAGGATAGAAGCCATTCGAAACGTTTCCTTGAAAGTTTCCCAATTATTCCAGAAACCTTTGTTGCTGCGATACCACAATAGTGCCTTTCCATATAATAATTCTGGGAGAGCCGTCAACAATCGATGTTTCGGAATATTTTCCGTTTCTGCAATTTCTTTTAACCGTTCAGAGAACGCTGCCGCCTCATCTTGGTCATTGAATTCGACATTCCATCGATGTGTTTTCAACGTGATGGGATATTCAGGGTGGCCCACAGCGAATCCTGATGGTACAGTTAGCGGAGGGATTGGCAAGTGCATTCCTAGTGGTGTAGAACCACTCGTTGGAATCGAACTGGGGGCCTGCAAACCAGGTGTCAAACAGGATGCCATGGTACTTCGTACTCCAGACATCGTGGTCGTATGTGTGATCACTGAACTTGTGCTAGTGATTTCTTCCAACCCCATCCCTTGAAAAGGTGGTAGGCTTCCTTCGGGAGTAAGAGGTATCATTCCAGAACTCCTCCATGAGTTCGGAATGTTTGTTTGAGGTGGGGGTAAATAGTTAAAATCCCTCCTCGGGACAGCTCCGGCATTTTATCGGCAGATAGGGAGAAAATACGTCGCAGCTCCTTCGTTAGGGCTGGTACTCATTCCCCGAGCTTTAGGTGCCAAATGAGCCTTCGTGTCAAGTCGATAACTGTGCCTTCCGGATTAATTTGTAAACTGGAGGCTAATTCCATCAACTCTGGTTTCTTAAGCCAATATATCTTAAGCTTTCACTTCCGTTGGAGCCACAAAAATCATCAGAGCCTAGCTCTCTTTCCAGAGAATCGCCCCTTGAAGGATTATCTCGAAGTCCAGTTACACCTTCATCAAATCCAGCCACTCCCTGTGACTCCTCACGATCCGGAGAATTACCATTATCAGGCATTTTGGAATATTTCATAGCTGGGTATCAACAGAACAAAAAAATTTTTCAACACTTCTATCTTTTGAATATTGCTTAACCTTCCAAATAATTTGAAAGCCACAACGAAACTTCTACACACTCAGTATATGATATCAGAAAAAAGCGATTATAATGGGGTACACCAGGAGGGCATAAAAAAATTAGTCTAATAATGAAAAATAATAAAAAAAACAAATCAACAGAATGTTTTCCAATAATATCATTCCAAAATACCTACTGTGAGGAAAAATAAATAATCAAGGGTCGTTATCATATCCAGTTAACACCCAACAAAAAATGTATTCCTATTAGTAAATCAGTATTCAATGGAAAACAAAATAACAATTTCCTATCGAAGGGTCGTTACCATATTCAGATAACACCCAACAAATAAAATATTCCTCTACGAAGATCGAGAATTCAATAAAAACAATTTATTGTTTTCTACACCTGACGAGAAGAATTAAAAAAAAACATAGCAGATAAGCCCAGAATCCGTGATCGATACCTCGAATTCCACTTTTACACTTGATATAGAAAATCAATTTGAAATTCGATGCAATTTCATTCACGGAAAAATACCAATAATTATCTCAAAGTTTTCTGATGATTGTTATTATTCAACCAGGTGTACAATTTCATAGCCGGCCAATACACCAGAAATAACTGAACGGTACTCTCTCTCCGCGGAACGATAATATATATGTGATAAAAAGCGTAGGGTTTTTTTCTGGTACAGAGGAAATAAATTGTCGGTGTTCTTGGAATCGCGAACGCAATAAAAAGGAAATTATTTCCACTCGTGTTAGCATAATCTATCCGACAAAGCACAAGATAGAAAAATAAAATAAAGTCACAATATGTAAATTCGCAGGGAATAAAATGAAAATTATTGTTGAAGCGCGTTGCATTCATTGAAGAGAAGCTGAAACTTATCCCGCCTGAGCAATTCGGGTTCAGGAAAGGACATTCAACGACCTCTCAAGTGGCCAGGGCTATTCACGGGGTGAAGGAAGCCTATCACAATATCAAAGCACGATTATGGTCCTGTTGGACACCCAGAAAGCCTTCGACACCGTCTGGACAGAAGGGTTTATTGCCAAAATGGTAATGACGCGTATGCTTCTTTATTTAATTAAAGTTCTTGATTCGTACTTGACAAACCGCAAATTCGTCGTTAGAGCCAACAATGCTAGTTCGGCAGAATATCCAGTTAGAGCAGGTGTTCCGCAGGGTTCCTCATTGTCGCCGATCTTGTATTATCTGTATACATATGACTTTCCGACCTTCGCACGTACGAATGCGGCTATATATGCGGATGATACTGCCACATATGCCCATTCGTTTGCGAGTGGAGTGGCTGCGAATCAGCTCCATATTCATCTGGATCGGTTGGTCAAACCCTATATGGAGAATAATAAGATCAAATTAAATCCTCTGAAAACAGGTTCTCAACTTCTTGAGGAAACGAACTAACGTGAAGATCCTCGAAAGGCTGAGGGTAAAAAACGACCGGGTTGACGAGAGGAGCTCTGTGAAATACCTGGGAGTGAAGCTGAGCAAGCGCTTGTCATTGCACAATCATATAACTTTGCGTTGCAGAGGGGATCATCCGCAATTGAGCAAACTTATCCCCCCATTGAACGCAACTCCAAGATACTAACTGAGAATAAAATACTGCTATATAAACAAATAATGAGGCCTGCAATGACATACGCTTGTCCGGTGTTCTGTAGCATTTCCAAATTTTGAGATTGCTGAGGCTGCAGAACAAGGTACTTCGTATAGTAACCAATACCGACAGATACATCCGGCTGGATGATCTGCACGAATAAGCAAATGTTGAAACCATCACCCAATGTATAAATGAAATATTTGTGAAATTCTATGGATTTAACATAAACATAGTGCACTAACGGCAAATATTACTAGCATTAGAGCCCATGATGAACGTAGGAAACATGGTATTATCTGCCAAAATCTGGAAATATTTGAGGAAAGGATATAAAACCACATTATCACCTGATTTGTATGAGATGAAACAGTCAGGTGGCTAAGATACACGTCTTGAGATCCGTGATTACGGGTTTGAATGAACCGTGGCAAATACCCAGATAACACAGAATATCCTATGGATATCCATTTCATGTCAATTCTGGTCGGGATATCCCTGGATTTGAAATGGGCATCCATAAGATATCCATCGACGGATTTGAATTGGATATCCTTCAGAAGATATCATATGGATGGCCATAAGATATCCGGAGCAAATATGGATAAGTTTAAATTGCAAGATTGATTTTTATTGTGTCAATTTCTGAGTTTCTTTCATGCTCGTACATATGGATTAATTTTTTTGGAAAAATCTCATGTTTCATTTTTCTACTTGATTTGAAATGGATATCCATCGACGGATTTGAAATAGATATCCTTCAGAAGATATCCTAGGGATGGCCATGAGATATCCAAAGCAATCATGAATGAATTTAAACATTCTCGTAGATACACAAATTGTACCTTTTCAAAAATACGTTGTCGCGGGGACCCTCTGTGACCACAGTACAGATATACATGTGTCTGCGACAGCCTGGCCATACTATACGCATGATTACTGGCAACGTCTGTCATTTTATTTTGTTGAGGAAGATCATAGTCATAGCACTGAATCCAAACAAAAGTCGTGTTTTTTTTTCTATTTTCCTCCGTTTTTGATACCCTGCTGGTCTGGACATAATGGTTTTCATCTGTAGCAAATGATTGTTTCCAAAGGGAATTATATATTGGCCGAATACAGGTAAATATCAATTGAAAAGGACATAAATTATAAACATCCATTATTTCCAATGCATTTATGTGTTTGCTGTTTGAGTTTCGATATTTTCAAAAATGCTGAAAAGCACATCGTTACATTTGCCACAATACACGAGTTTTTCAAATATCACAGTGCCCAGATTAAAAATGCCTACAACAGTGGACATGTGATGAAGATGATTCATCAGTAGATTCGAACATTCTCCTATTGATTGCACTGAAAAAATGAATGTTTCTGAAGAATATTTGGGAACTGGATCGAAATTCAAAGATGCTGTAGGTAAGTTGTATGTTTTTCTATTCCTTTTTCTAGAACTCTTTTTTTAGGTACCTAAATGAAATCACAAAAAAGACTTTGTGGAACGATGCCTTTCTTCCATGCTCACTAATATGTTTGCCTCCAAATATAGCTGGTATGGAGCATAAAAAATAAACTGGACAACTAAAACTGGCTGAATCATCACTAGGTGAAAAGCCCATTCAGTTGTTCAATTTATATGATAAACTGGACAACTAAAACTGGCTGAATCATCACTAGGTGAAAAGCCCATTCAGTTGTTCAATTTATATGATAATAATTTGTATTGCCTCATAACAGACTGCTAGTTCAGTGAGAATGCAAAATTTCCAAGAAAAGTTTATATCAAAAATGCTTATATATATATATATATATATATATATATATATATATATATATATATAGTATATATAGTATAGTATACCAATAAAGATAAAAAATTTTTATTTTTTTATTTTACATTATTATACCCGTGAATATATACATATCATTTCAGAAGCAGCTGACCTCAGTGATTCGACGGAAAATAAAAAAGATACTGAAGAAGCCATCTAAGCTTGGCTGAGAAGGGCCAAAGAAAGGCATCTGTCATCTTCTAGAATAAAGGAAACACCTGATGGACGAAGAAAATAGCATTCTATTTTTTTGATTATTCTGCATTTAATATTCTGTTTTTATTTTGGGTTTTCCATATACATTTTATTTGTTGATAACCCCGAAGTTTATGATAATTTTTTTTGCTACCAGAGTTTATTAATACATTGTTTTTTGTTCAATACCATTATTTCATTTCCCTCCAGATCGCTATTACTATATTTTATCTTCGATAGATATCCCCGAAGAATATCTCTCAAAGGAATTTTTCAGATAGCTTTTGAATATCCCTGAAATATATCTCATGGATATTCCTGAAAGATATCTTTGAAGTATATCTTATGGATATCTTTGAAAGATATCTTATGGACATCTCTGGAGGATATCTTATGGATATCCTTGAAAGATATTCTATGGATGTACAGGTTATTCCACTTTGGACATCCATCGGATGTCCATAAGATATCTTTTGGATATAATTGGATGTCCATAGTACATCCATAAAATTCATGAAGGATGTCCAATGGATATCCATTGGATGTCCATGTGTTATCTGGGTAGATAAATTCTTTTTTTGTTTTTTATTCATACCAAAATACTGAGAAATTGTTTATGATATTTTGTATAGAATCTTGCAGAAGTGCGTCCCTTCGGCAGAAAAACAAAAAATATATCCACTGTGGTTTTCCAGAAAAATAATAAAGGACCTCAAACGAAAAGATGAATTTCGCAAAAAATATAAAAAAATTAAGAATAAGTTGGACTATAAAAATTTCATATATCTGCTAACAAAAACAAAGCAAAGCAAAGAAAAATGTACATACGGTTCATTTACAACAAATCGAAAACAGCATATCTGGTGATTCTCAAAATTTTTGGTCGTATGTTGTAAAAAATTAATCACACTAGGCTGATTCCATGGTATATAAGGGGGCAACAGTAAGGAACCATCAGAATATTGCAGAAGCTTTAGCAGATAATTTCCTTAATGTGTATTCGAAAGAGCACGCTGATTACAACACAAATAATCTTAGTGATTTTGTTTTAACGAACTCTTGTTTAGATATAGATTCTGTAAACGATGAAGCTATTCCAAGAGCCTCAAAAAACTCAAGCTAAAAAAATATTCTGATCCAGATATGATTTCCTCTTATAAGCTCAAAGGATGCATACAACTCCTAATCAAACCTCTTGAAATAATATATAATTTAATCTTGGAAACTAGTACTTACCCTTCACTATGGGAATGCTCAAAAGTTTGTCCAGTATTAAAAAATGGCATTCGGGAAGATATACAAAATTACCGGCCGATAGCACTTATTAGTGCACCCAGTAAGCTTTTCGAATCGATTCTTCACGAAATAAATTCTAAATCACGTCTATCCATGTCTAAGCGAAAAGCAACACTAACCTCACGTGTTTCGTACAAGAGGCAAATAAAGTCGTCGAAAATAACAGTCAACTGGACGTTATCTTCACGGATTTTAGTAAAACCTTCGACAAGGATGATCATGAGGTCATGCTAAAAAAATTATACAGCTTTGGACATTTAAATCGACTCTTGAAGTTTTTAGCATCATATCTACTAGAAAGGAAACAGTATGTAGTTTATAGGGGAGGAGAATCTAGGGATTTCTTCAGAAGATCTGGTGTACCTCAAGGATCTAATCTTGGACCCCTATTCTTTTTACTGCTGATAGATGACCTACCAGAGGTAATACAGGACTCGCAATGTGCATTATTCGCAGATGATTTTGAATTATTCAAGGAAATCACTAATCAAGAAGATGTTATTCTACTATAAAATGATCTAAATAGAGTTTACGAGTGGACCATAGCAAAAACATTTAATGTTGACAAATGCTTCAGTATGTCAATTACAAATTGTTTAAGGAATGTAAACTTCTTTATTGAATGTAATGTAAAAACAATCAGGAAAACTATTGAAAACGAAATGTTATCCCTAGAAAATAATATGCACTATAACTAAGAAACATCGAAAATGTAGAAGCACAGTTTGTAATTCTTAAAATAAATTTCAACAAATGTATCATGTATCTCATAAATTAAGTCTTATGTAGTTATTTCAGTTCGAGTCATTGTATTTTGTTAGAATGGTTATTCAATTTATAATATTGTAATCGATCATTGGAACTACCTGTACTGTAGATTACTCAATAAATAAATGATTAATTAAATACTGAAGGAGGTGGGTTTACAGAAACGAATTATCAAAAACCAAAACCCTGACATATACCAGAGCATTACTTGCTAACACCAGCAAGGGTGCCCTTTATGTGCTTCCTTCTTAGAGGGCAAAAGAGGTCGCTTGGATCTCCCTACACTTTCCATGTGACAAATTCCCCATTTCTTTCCGAACCCCTAGAAGGAAGAAACTAATAATGTG
Source organism: Gonioctena quinquepunctata (assembly GCA_018342105.1). Taxonomy (NCBI): domain Eukaryota; kingdom Metazoa; phylum Arthropoda; class Insecta; order Coleoptera; family Chrysomelidae; genus Gonioctena; species Gonioctena quinquepunctata. The sequence continues at coordinate 13,854 of JAFIRS010007404.1, read as the reverse complement.
TACATATAGTTATGTTGTACATATTAAGATCAAGTTGACGTGTATTTTTATTGTTGAATAAATATTAGGAATTTGGTATAAGAAGCTAATTCAGAAGGAATCAAAGAAGAAGACCAGGTTTGGCTGTACAATCCACGTAGGAAGAAAGGTGTATCTCCTAAAGCAACACCGTTTTAGAAAGGACTGTATGAGGCAAATAAGAGGTTCAATGATGTAGTTTACAGAATCCAGCGTAGCCCTAGGACTAAGATGAAGGTCGTTCATCCGGAAAGACTCAAGCCCTATCACGCTGAACCGATGATTTTTTATCAAGACAATTAAATTAAAGAGGGGCCGTGTTGCAAATAAATAATATGCTACGCCACTGGCTGTAATCGCGTGCCGCCGACGAAACGACTATTTATCAGTTGAACTATACTGCCGTCATGAGCACAAAGGGCCTAAGTGCAAAATTCGTCCATTTTGAAATATTGATCTTAGTTTTTCATTCACATGCTCCTCTAACATTGCTAGTGGTTTTTGGAATTATCTACATACTTCAGAAACAGAAAATAGTATATAAGGGCTTAAATGCACTTCATGTGTCATTTACTAGGGAAAAACGGTTCATCTCTCAAAACTAAGACATATCAGGCTCATTTGATTGAGCAGTATGTAGATGTGCCTTTTATATTCTAGTATTCTACATTCACGCCCCTATGTCCTTAGTAACTCACATATCTAATTTATCATAAACAAGAATGAACATGCAGATTCATTTTCAGTAGTAGTTTTAGTTAAACAGTTACTCAAGTAACAAGTATATGCTGTGAAAAGAGGTTATAATACGTTAAATTTAAGATCCAGGTAAGTTTGAATAATTCATGTAAATAATATGATATATAACTTCGGATATTCGATATTCAGAGCGAATAATTTTTAACGATCCTAACATAAATAATGTTTCCACTTCGAGGTATATCAGTAAAATATTTTCTTGATTTCAAGATTTCCCTAGAATGATTTGAGATGTAGAATATATATTTTTTCATGCGTGAAAATATGTTCTTACATGCTCAAAAAATGGGTGTCTTTTTCAATAGACAGTTGGGGTTGCCTTCGATAAAACCGAAAAATATGAAATGAATGCTTTTTTCATAAAAATAAGCATTTCCGTATATCTAGGAAATTAAAAAATCTTTTCGAAAGTTCCAACATCACTGGCCATTTTTTGTATTTGTATAATAATAGGCTCAATGAATGTCGAATGTCGAACATAACTTTCACGAATGGGTCAACTTTTCTATCATATGTATATTTTTCTATTATAGGTGGATAAAAATGAATTCATCAAGAGGAAAAATTATTGCCGCAATGGCACGGGGCAATTCGTAAAATCCTGCTGCATAATTTGGTAACTTGAATTCCTCAAGGTGAAAAATCATCGTTGAAATGGCATGCAACGAATTTAAAGAACCTTTACCTCAAAATCTGACGCCTCAGGAGCTGAGGCAAACTGACTTTCCTGAATGCAATGCAGTTGAACTGAATGATTATAATAATAGTAGCAGCTCATCGGAGCCACAAATTATTACAAATCTTGAAACAGTTCTGACATCCAGCATACCTCATTTCGCTGATTTATCTGAACAGAGAAATAATACCGATCTCCCAGAGCAACTCGTTACTGGTGAACATATTGTTCCAAAATCGCTACATCCACTGATTCAATTGGAAAAAGATGCTGTTACAACGAGTTTCTTGCGATTTATCAATAAGAGAAAGTGTTCGTCAGTTTCAAACAGCAATTTCCATTTTCCAGTGGGTCTTACGATCTCAATCGGAAAATATTGAAACAGGAAATTATTTCTTCCGTCAAGTTGGGACACGAGGAATGTGAAGACTGCGAATACTTCCTTCTGCATAATGAGGACCATAAAAAGGACAATTTAGCAATAGACTGCGATCTGTCAACAATGGGATGAACACATAAAGAAAGCTGATAAATCTAGAACAAGATACAAATAATATGCTGGAAGGGAACCAATTGAGGGAGAAATAGTATTTTCAGTTGATCTAAAAAAAGTAATTAGGCTGCCCAAATATGACATGTTCAAAAATATGATATTTTCACAGAGGATTATCGCGTACAATGGAAGTTTCGTTTCAGTAGGTACGAAGCAGAAGGGTGGAATCAAGCCCGTGGCTGCTATTTGGCACGATGTCATTTCCGGACGAAAGAAAGAAAATGTGATAAGCACATTCTATTGTTTTTTTCTCCACCATAGAGACGAGAAAAAAAATTATTCTGTGGTTGGATAATTGTAAAGCACAAAATAAAAATTGGACATTTTTTTCAGTTTTAGTTTTTATTGTTAATTGTGAAGCAGTTGCGACAGAACGTATCGAAATAAATTATTTCGAACCTGGGCACACATACATGTCTGCAGACTCATTCCATCACCAAGTAGAAATGAGTCTAAAAAGACACGGGATAGTTTACGATCTCGCAGATTTCAAGAATGCTGTCCAGAATGCTAACTTTTCGCGTGTTGTTGTGCTGGAAATGAATCTGGAAATTTTTTTTTAATGGCAAGACTCATCTTCTATATGAATAATCAACGAAACTGTTCCACGGCCATATGTGAAAGATATTGTTCAGATAACGGTATCCAGAGGAGATAAGAATTTGGAATATAAGACTGATTTCAATTTACCAGCAATTTCTCTCAATTTCTTGAAGTCTTCTGTGATAAAAAATGGGTTCTCTATGCCAAAACCCCAAAACAAAGTGAATGGTACCAACACTGGGAAAAAACTAGCCTTATAGCAAACATATCAAAAATAATACCAAAAAACCGAATGTCATTTTGGGAAAACCTTCCTGTTCAAGATGATTGAAAGAAGTTTACCGATCTTATTCTGTTTATTTTTTTTTTCTAAATGTTTTCCGATGTTTGATGATGTTTCATGATGTTTTTTGAGAAACAAATGTTTCATACTAACAAAGTCTATCATTGATTCCAGTCATTGTGCACATAGGTATTTATTTGTTGAGCTGTTAGATTGACATATAACTAAGGCGAAAGGGCTTATCTGCGATTTAAAATAAATGAATCCAAAATATCATTATTTTGGGTATATTTTCGAAAAATATACGAAAAATTAGTTTATATATGTTTTTTTTGCACCTCAATTCGAATAATTACTAGTTGCGGCAATGAAATATACGAAATGTTGTTTTGTAAAAATTATCCTTGATGTGAGATAGGCCTTTTGTGCTTATGACGGCAGTATAGTACACTTATACGAAGTGGAGGTCAACAGTGACGTGCTCGGTATTTTTACAGTGAACTGTGATTAATTGATTTAATTGTCGGAGTGCATTATTGTGTAGTATTTTTTCGAAGTGCAAATGAACAGACAATAAATATTTTGAAATTTTAATATACACGAACTCCAGATTCGTGACACTAACTACAAAACTGAAAAAAAATCCCTCTTGAGGAAAATACGGTATTATTTCCGACCCCATTGTATTTTTTATGAATCTCTAGAGAGATTGAAACAACTCCATTGGAATATTCATGCAACAGAGCTGGGTTGAGTTATGTTGTGTTCTGTTCCTTCACATAAAAGAATTATTGGATAATGATAAATTTGGATAGCTGAGTTTGATATAATGTTTGTACCATTTTTGTACGTGACCAAGTGGATATATAATCCCGGAAAGTTCACAAACCTATAAACATTATTTTGGATGGTTGTTTTTCAGTAGTTGAAATATGAAACTGTGTTTATTTATAGATTATTTACTGTATTCACCTTGCAAAACCAATTTTAATGTCGAGCACTGCCTGCCTGCTCCTATATGCTTTATTTGGAAGCTCCAATTGTTCAATCTGCAAGTGCACAGAACCATTCAATGAGGCATAATATCTTATTTAGTTATACAATTTTGGTGAATTCTGAATGATAATTTATGAAATAATTAGTTTGTATTGCTTGTGACATTTTGCAAGTATAACAAATATGATTTGAAGTTGAGGTGAAATTTGAGTCTACGAGTTCACCGCACTACCCTTTTCAGGGAGCAAATCGGTATTTTCATCTTTTCTCATAACTTCACACTATAGTCCCTATTCAGGTGGAATTCTAACCGAATAGATAGAAAAATACAGTAAAACGAATTTTTCTTCGAATGAACAATGCATTTCGGCAACCCTATCTAACAGACACACCTCCACACCCCTACGGGGTGAGTATTCATTCATAGTAAGGTCAACGAAATTTCAAGTGAGGTACGTACAACTCTCTTCACCAATTTCTAACTGTAAATAGAAAAGACTTCAGTAGTTTTATTTGGCTCACAGGCCAATCTTTATTGTGAATATGTCAACTGCAAAGCTTCCACCAATAAACCAATAAAGTTATTTAAGATATACGCTGAACCTCTGCCTCCTTTTCAACATGAATCCCAATAAGTTATCTTGAAAGTTGCATGTTTCAGTCGTAGATGATTCTACATCTGATTTCATGAACAGCTTCATTTAAAACATTTTCAATAAATTAACTTCGTCTTATTTTCTAACCTACAATTGTTGGATTCATCATGGGTAATTTTCAACAAGTATTCTCAACAGGTATTATTCAGGCTATTTTACTCAATCTCATTGGTTATATTTGATGAAATTCAGTTCTATTGGTTGTTTGAGAGATGAGTTGTTTCCATTTCAACCACTGGGGTTCGCTTTGATTGTTTCCGTACAGATACAGTATAGAACTGCAAAAAATTATATTATTATCACACCAGAAAAAGATATATTGCAGAGAACTTACCTATATCTTGTTCCAGAATTATTAAATTCCCTTCCACAAAGTTTGAAGCAAATAAAACAACGAAACCCTTTCAAAAATGAATTGAAAAATTATTTTATCAATACCCCAAGAACTGACATACATCAAATCATCATAGAAAACACATAGATTTTTTAAATATATTTGATCCATGTCATACATGACGTTGCTATTAGGATTATTATCTCATTATTATTTTAACCACTTCATTAGTTATTAAGTATTTATGTTGTGTATCCGAGTATATGTTTTCCCAAATATTTAACATTCACCAAATCATAAAAAACCCATAGACTTTATTTATATATTCGATTCATTTTATACATCACTATGTTGTTATTCTGATCATTATCTAACTATTATTTCAACCACTTTATTAGATATTAACCCAGCGAGCACAAAAACATCTCAGAAATGTTAAATGTACGAGATTTTGAGACATTGAACATTCACTGAGATGTTCTGTTTATAGACGAATAGAAGTTTTATAGAACAGCCAATGTCACAAAAAGAACTTGTCCGAAGTTTTTGAAATAGCCTTTTTATAGACACAACAGAAAAACGTTTTGCGCACATTAAATTGCTGTAAATAAAACATTTTAAGAGATCATTTTCTGAAGCCTTATGATATTTATTCGGACATTTGAAGGTGTCTCATTCTATATGAAATGGAGTTTATTTCTTAGATACTGAAATAAAGATTTCATCTCATGAAACAAAGTCGATGTGAAATATACTAACCACCAATTTGGAAAATAATTGCAATATGATTAGATATATTCTTATATACTTATAATTCCAATTGTATCTCTGGGAAGGAAGATTAAGTTGAAATTATATTAAGAAAAATATTAATTTTTACAGTGATTCTTCAATTTCATCACAAACCGCATTAATCTATTTGAAGAGTCAATACATTTCAGTTCGCATAAGTCTGTTGGAAAGCCTAAGGCGTTGTTTTTTTTTCAACTCCTCAAAAATCGGAAAACTAACAAAGTTCCTAATGGAAAAATGTATAAAGAAAACAGGTAATTTTTTTTCAAGAATCTTTTATCATATACAGTTGGAAATATAGATTCGAACACCCTATCAAAAAATACACATTTTATGCTTTTGAGGTTCTATTATGTTTCTGGACTATGCTTATACATTCATTCATGTAATACTTTTTTTTTTTAAAAACTATATATAATTGAATTGTTCACTAACTTCAAACACTCTTCACTTTCCACGTCTCTCACTTGAAAATTAAAAAAACAATTCAACCAACGCTTTACAGTGTTCCATGTGGTATACAGTCCAGTGTTGTACTGCGAGGTTTATCAGGTTTACCACACTGAATGGCCATATTGTAAAAGGGCGGGAATTTTAAAATGAAAGCAGGAAATGAGTGGATAGGTCATTTGGACATTAGTTTTTATTATAATGAATAATATTGGTTTCATTTACTTATGAAAATATAAGAATGTTGTTTCTCCTGTGTAAAATAGGAGGTATTGATATTAAAATGTAGGAATACAAAATGAAATAAATAGTTGAAAGTGAGGGATAAAAAAATATAAATATTCTAAGATTTAATTCTCATAAATTTTTTAACTTTTTGTTGTTTGAAATGATCAAGTTATTGAAAAAAATTGTCGTGAACCATTATGAGTGGGCAATAAATGTATATTCAATATCTGGGATGAACTATGTTGTCTAGAAAGAATATCCGCACGTTAACTATTTTTGACTTCGCCAATACCTCTCAGTAGGCATACAAAGAAATGCCACAGAAGAACAAATACAATACTTCCAACATCCTTCAGTCCCTCAGGCGGTCACCCACTGTCCTGTATCCTGTACCGCAGTACACAAGGGAATCGAAGGATTTCCAGCCGAAATTGATTCGTGTGTGCGCACGACCGACCGATCTGAAAATCGTGTTGGTTCTCAGTCAAAAACCTTGAACTGCTGCAGTACAATTAGATCGATTTTTTGCGTTTACTTTGTTGTTGTTGCTCATTCTCTCATTCATTTCATCCTTTATTTCATCATGTCAAAGTATTGAAGAGAATTCTTGATGGAGTTTTTTGAAATGTATAAAAACTTTACATGCAGCAGTTGCCAACAATAAATCATCCTCATTTTCCGACATCATTCCTGCTTAACTGAAAGGTTTTTAACTGATCTGCAGGCAGGATCATGAGTGGGCGCTTTCAATTTTCGACAGAGTTGTACAGTTTTGCAGTACGATTCTGTTGTACTGCGGTGCAGGACCGTGAGTGCCCGCGTTTTTCAGGGAAGTGCATATTGCGTCTCAAAAAAAACATCCACATGACTATATTTTCAAAACATACCAAAACATCCCAGGGATGTTTGTGTTCGCTCGGAAGTATTTATCTTGTACCTTAATCTATGTTTGTTTGAATATCTTATTACTTTTTCGGATTATTAATTACAGATTCAATCTAGCTACTTGCACACAAGCCCTACGCACAGATTTGTTCTACTGTAGGGTTTTCAATGTATTCCCTCCTCCTGTTATTGTATTTTACTCTTAACTGTCGATGTAATTCAAAAGGCGTTGTGTGAATAAATTATTATTATTATATTATTATAGATAATGTAATGATTCATGAATTTATTTTGTTTTTAGGAAGAGAAAATATGCAGATGGCTGTAAAACAAGCCTTTCTAGTCCTCCTCTGGGTATACACAGTTTATTGTTTCCCTCAAGTAACGGAAACTGATAGTTTGGTGATTTCAACAACAGAAGACCCTCAAAAACAATCAGTTGAATCTTCAAAAAATGTAAGGAAGTTTACTTGATTTCATTAATCAAAATTTTCTATTAAATTTTTATAGGGTGGTCCGATTCTGCCGAAAATATACGAGATGAGAGTGGACACTAATGTTTCTAACAGGTTTGCCAAAAGTCAGATTACAAGTAAAGTGAGAAATTTGGACAAAAAAGCACAGGAAGCTACCTTCTCAGTTGTTATTCCTGAACAAGCTTATATCTCCGGGTTTGTAATGGAAATAGATGGAAAGAAATATGAGGCTTATGTACAAGAGAAGGAACAAGCCCAAACTACATACAAGAATGTGAGTAAATTTCACTTACTCTTATGATATTCCTATCTTTCTCGAAAAAAAATAATATAAAGTTGTATTTTTTCACAGAAAACACTATATTTCATTAGAACCGTTCTCGGGTACTTTTTTTATTGAAAACGAGAAATTGTTGAAGAAAAATCTATCAACATTAAATCTAACATGCTTTGGGCCTATTGATTTCGATATAACCCGTTTCTCAACATCATAGAGTATGTTAAAGGAATATATATTTTTGAAATTATTCAAACCTACGATAACTTTTGATTTTTTGAATGAAATACTAGAATTTTTCACTCGATGTTGGGTTTCCTATACCTAACCTCAACAGTTTTCCAGATATGTGCGTTCTTTTAACTAGTAGATCGCATTGCAAAACCAATCAGGATCGCTTTGACACAACATTTATTTAACTCGGTGGTGGAATTGTTAATGCCAGATGTCGTGTTATTGGAGATATTCACTTAAGAACTGTTGAAAGTTAAAAAGTATCTGGGATAGAATCCGGTTAGTTATTTTTTCAATGAAGTATCGTTGATGATTCATACAACTAACTATAGTATCAAAAAAAAATATCAAAATTTTTGTAGGTATGTTATACGAGGGTAGTCTGAAAAGTTTCCAACCTGAACATGAAGATGGCAGCACTCGTCAAAAATAGCTAGGAAATATATTTGTGCATCTTTTGGAAGGTACTTTCCAAAATACAGCTATTTTGGACGTCGATATGAGTGTTTTTGTGAAAATGGAAAAAATCGAGTATCTTTAAATATTTTTTTTTAAAAGGCAATACGCCTACGTAAATCAAAGACGAGTTGAACGTTGTATTCGGGGTTTCTGCACCAACATTTACCACAGAGAAATTTTGGGCAGCTGAATTTAAACGCGGCCGTACGAACTTGGAAGAAAACGAACGTTCGGGACGTCCAAATACTGCAACCACTGACAACAATATCGCTCAAGTTCATCAAATTGTGCTAGACGATCGTCGAATCGAAGTGAGAGACATAGCAGAGGCTAGAACGTGTTTGTCACATATTGCCTGAAGAATTAGTCATGAGAAAGCTGTCTGCGCGTTGGGTGTCGCGTTTGACCAAAAACATGTTCGAATGAACATTTCCAAAGCTCTGTTGTCGCAGTTCAGGCACCGAATAATTACTGTAGATGAAACTTGGATACATCATTATATCCCATAAACAAAAATACAGCCAAAATAGTGGATTGCAAAGGGGGAATCGGCTCCAAAAAAGGCAGAATATTTCTACTGGGAAAGTGATGACTGATGTTTGTTGGGATAGTCCTTAAAAAGGAAAAACCGTTAGAGGAGCATCATTACTCGACAAGCCGAAGGCGGCAATTGCGGAAAAATGACCACATTTGCAGAGAGAAAAATTTGGTTTCACCAAACCGTGCGCGGTCTCACACGTCAGCGGTTGTCATGGCGAAAATCTACGAATCACGGTTTGAACTGTTTAACCACCCTCCATACTCACCTTACTCACCAGATCTAGCTCCAAAGCGACTGAGCCCTAAGCTAAAAGTTGCGCTTGGATGACAGAGATTTTCGTCACCTTCGTAAATAATTATTTTGCAGAGAAAGAAGCCGAGTACTACTTGGACGAGTTAAAGAGATGGAGTATTTCTGGGAGAAGGTGTAGACTTACGAGGAGACTATGTAGAAAAATGAAAATAAATTTGAAGAAAAAAATGTGTTGTATCTTTGTTGGGTCGGAATTGTTTCAGTACACACTCTTATATTCATGGACATCAGTTCGGATAGTTTTATGATAGTATATGCACTCCATTCATCACATTCTCACATCTAATTGCTATTTTTCAGGCTGTTGCTAGTGGCCAATCAGCTGGACACGTATCGGTCAATGCAAGAGATTCCAACAGGTTTACAGTATCGGTGAATATAGAGCCCCAGAAAAAAGCTATTTTCTACTTGAACTATGAAGAACTTCTTGCTCGTCAAAATGAAAAATATTCAATCGTAATCAACATACACCCAGGCCAGCCGATCAAGAAACTAGATGTTGAGGTAAGCAAAACATTCAAGTTGTTCAATACTGAAAATGGCAAATAATGCTTGAGCTGAACATACTTCAATGTTTCAAAATGCAACAATGGATTTCAGGCAATTATTAGTGTAACCTGTGGTAGAAGTCCATTGTATCTCAAAGTGGAGTGGTATGATTTTACGAAGTAGAAAAACTCAAAGTCATCTCCACAATTTAATATCGCAATCGATTAGTTATGTGATGGTGGATAGGTAAAAAACCATCGATAAGTACATGTTTCGAACCTCTATAGGTTCATCATCAGCTGAATGTAAAATTATGCAGAAGAAAAAATGATGGGTGAAAAATTATTAATTATAGGCCAGGAGTTCCATATTCAAAACAAATGACAAAGTGAAGGTTTGCTATTAAAATTAATATATCCGTTTTTAATTCTAGGGAGGCTAAAGACATTAGCCGATATAAAATGAATTAACGACATGTGGAACAATGGTAGCAATGAGTGGTGAATGACAGCACACAAGGAGCCATCCATCAAGCAAACTGTTTGCTTGATGGATAGCTCCTTGTGACGCGATGTCACGATCGAATGATCTTGATGTTTCCACGAACTAACAAACATGTGCTCGAAGCTTCTGGACGCTAGGGATGATATATAATAATAATAATGCTTATTCATCATGAATTAATTGATATACAATGAAAGCATCTGGATATCACATTTACATAAATAAACAGTTAGTATCATCGCAGAAGTAGATGTCTCACAAAAATCATCCACTTGATGAAGGGAGCCCTAATTCAATATATAATTACAATCGTGTCAAAGGAGGTTCGTTCTTAACAGCTATTCCTCTGGCTATTTTCCGCGACAGGCGCTGAATTACAAGAAGATAGAAATAAAAGGATGTTCCATATAATTAATAAGTATATAGTTTCACAGCATTTTTTTTATATTCAAATCCTTGGATTAATGATATCATTTATTTCTTTCCTGGGTATTTTTTTCAGCAATTTTTTCATTTTATACTTTTGAGTATAGGTGATATTTTTTTGTTCTTTCGGTAGAATATTATGTATTCAAGGTAGAAGGTAGGTGAAGCTTATTTTCCCAATGGTTTTCATACATTTCGTTTCATGTACACTAGTTTGTTTTCTTCTTGTTTCATAACTGTGACTGATCATTTTTACTAGGTTTTTTCTTGAATCATAGGCGAGAAGAGAAAAACCGAACAATTGTCTTTTGTCGAATTTCACACTGCTCATGAAGGATATCAGTGGGATAGTTTCTTGGTTTGCCGTAAATAATTTTCATAGCCCATTTTTGTATTGTTTCAAGAATTTTTAGATGTTGATTGTATACTCTTCCCCAACCTATGATCCCGTAACATGATATCGATTGAACCAATGAGAAATAAAGCGTTTTTAAATGTTTAATATCTAGGTAGATCTTAAGTTTTGGCAGAATTCCCCTTATTATTCTTGCTATATTGTTCACCTGCAGGTCCCAGTGGAGTCGTCTATCAAGAGTGACCCCAAGATATTTAATGCTGTCTGTTTCGGGAACATTCAGGTTATTGTCAATTGTTAAGGGGCCGAAGTCAGGCAGGTTATTTCGGTATGAGGTAAAGGGAATGTAAAAAGTCTTATTGAAATTCACGGTGAGGAGGTTATTGTCAAATCAGTTATTTATCTTTCTGAATTCCTTTTCTTGCGGCAAACTATTTGCAATTCAATAATCCCACACATGATAATGCGAACGGCCGCTGTTAGCCAGAGAGCACTATGGGTTCGTTCGTTTGAATTTTGAAATCAAATCAACACAATCGACTGCTGGGCGCCACTCAACTCTGTAATAACGAAAAAGTAGCTATTCGAAAAGTTGAGAAACCGAATAGGTTGTAATACTGAGAGTGTTAATCAAACTGGTCATTTGAGCCAAAGTATAAATAAAACTATGTATATAAAAAAATATATTCAAATGCCACTTACAACAAAATGTGATTATACCGCCGGTGGTAGATGTCAAAATGTTGTGAAAAGTTTCATAACAACTTGAAAAAAAATTTAAAAATGTCACAGAGTTTCCCAATTCCATAGAAAAGAATTATACTTTTTCATAGTACTACGATAAAGCTCACAATAAAATGTTAGACACTAGAGCTTGTGCTTTATAAGCTTATAGAATGAGATTGATGGAAACAGAAGTATTAGTTTTTTGAGTGAACTCTCACGTTGAATAATCAAAATAATAAAAAATTCTGGCCTTGTGCATGAACTTCTCTCCGATGTGGCACGTTAGGTATTCACGCTGTTCTTTTCAACAGTGGTGGGCGATATTTTTGAATGGTGGCAGAGTGGGTGTCGAACGCTGGACGTACCCCGAGGGATGGATGCGTCAGTTCAAAAAACGTGATGGAACCAAAGGATGATGGCTACGATCCCATTGGACTGATAACTCCTAAAGGATATGGAGGTACATCAAAACTCCTCACAGAAAAATGTGAAAATCCGTAGTCTACTCCTACAACCCTAAAACCAAAAACAAAAATGACTTCCAAACTAATAATGGATGTACAAAACTACAACAAACGCATATTTTTTCCTAGATGATATTCCTGTCAACTCACCTCGACTGAGGGCTTCGAAAAAAAAATTAGAAGCCGGTGCCTCGTGGTATAACAAATGGAAATACTGGAAGTTCCAGGGCTAATTCAAAATATATAGCCAAAAAATATTCCACTTTAACCGGGTTCTGGCATCTACTGAGTTCGGAAGGGTATTCTACAATTCAGATCCAAAAACTTGAAAGTCCCTTTTTCCGAGTAGCACCGCCACTACATCCCCTTTTTAGAGATCCTCGGGCACCAAACCACTCTCTCTCTGCCTTCACGGAAGAACCTCCATTTTTTTTCTCGTGCGCACCGCAGGAAAACCGATTCAGTGCAGGAATCGCCGGACTGAACCTTGGCAACTATGACACGCCGTACCTTGACTCCAAAAACAGGAACAACGTAAGAGAAATTGGAGTTTGACATATGATTCAACTTGGGTCGATAACACGCAGTAGAAACTAAATATCAACTACTCGAAGAAAATCAAAAGGCATATACTTAAACTATTTAGACAGCACCGGCACGCTGAATTTCATACAACTAAACCAAAAAATCATCAATATTCAAATTTATTCGGAGCGTAGGCAACCAATGCTGCATTGAGGTGTTCATTAGGTTGCGAAGCAATTTTTTAATCCTGGTTTCCCCAAACTACAGGGTAACGAAAAATTAAACGCTACACCACTCTGCGGAATTTTTCAACGATGCCCATATTTTTCCGGTAAAGAATATGGCAGTATCATCAGCAAAGCTGATTATGCTTCCTTTTTCTATAAGCCGTTCTAGAAGGTCATTAATATTAAGGAGGAATAATACTGGTCCTGAGACGGTACTCTGAGGAACACCGAATTCAATTTTCTTACTTTTACTCATGAATTGATCTATCCGAACATACTGGGTCCTATTTGACAAATAGTTTCTGATCAAATTATGGATATTCCCTTCCAGTCCAGAGCAATTCAACTTTTCTAGCCGCTTCTGTGTCGAAGGCCTTCGCTAGGTCTACAAAAACACAGAGAGCAGGAATTTGTTCATCTAATGCAGTATACACGTTTCTGGTTAATTCAGCTATTGCATCATTCGTTGATTTTCCATTTTGTGACCCATATTAATTTTCAGATAGGACATTGAACCTATTAAGGAAACTATGGATTCTTATTTTTATAAGTTTTTCGAAAATTTTAGCTATGTTGCTGATGAGAGATCGGCCTGTAACTTACCATGTCTTGTTTGTCTCCACTTTTTTATATCGGCCTGATTATACCAACCTTCATGAAATCAGG